>JACEGR010001000.1:0-197774 GCA_014170235.1 Listronotus bonariensis
TCGCAAGGACTTTTAGAAAAACCATATCCGTGTCCTGTCTTAGTCGCATGTTAGATTCCTGCATTCGTATTTTAACAGAAATGTATAGCAGCAGTTCACCTGTTATATTTAGAAATCGCAGTCTACCATGCAAAGCGCTCGTCTTTTGTTTTGGATTCAACATATAAATACGAGCGTTTCCGGTGATTTGGCTTTTATTTATAGCATGTAACTGTCAAAGTTTACGTCAAAATATAGTAAACCCTCTTAATCATTTTGCAGGTAGTGCTACTTTATTAATGAGCCATTAGGGTATAAAAGACGGCAGACCTTCGCCATTTTATTTTTGTGTGTTTTAAAGATATTTCATTTTATTTATTATTAAATATCATCAAATAGGGCTTTTCTGCAGCCAAATAATATTTTTTTCTACAACCCTGTTTTTCTTAAAATCGTTATCATGTACAGGGTGGCTCGAATTCGACGCTCATCATTGGGATTTCGGAAACCGTAAGAGATACAGGATCGGTTAAATGAAGGCAAAGTTGCGCAATTTGATGCTCAATAAAATGCCGTTTTGCGTTTTAAAAATTCCGAGTACTTCCGAAGATATTCGAAAAAACCGGAATTTTCAATTTTGGTTTCTATTGTTTCCTGGCTATATTTGTTAAGATAACTTAAAATGAAAACACGTTTTCATGGCCACTTTTTCTGCTCTATAATTCAGTGTGATTAAATATTGAATCTGACGTTTCGGCTTCTGGCGACCATCATCAACTTAATTATTTTAAATACGGACCTGATATTTTTTTCAATTTAATTAAATCCTTTCATCACTCTTAAAACACTATATATCGCCACTTTGATATTTGCCGACGTTTCGTACAGAAAATTCCATCACCAGAATATTGCATATTTATTTAACCATAATACGGCCCTGAACTACGTTTTTAGGTATAAAGGTAAAAAAAGAATAAACTTATTACATATTCGTAATCTTTTTATTGCAACTCATTGATATCTAACAGCGGAAATTACTTTATTAACCGAAAATGTCATGAATATTAGACATAAGATACAAAAAGGTAGACAACAAATCAGCTTACATAAACAATTTGTAATACTATCTTGATGCCCATATTAAAAATAAACATAATTTAATCACTATTATAAGTGTTCAAAGAGATAACCTTCCGCCTCGATGCATTTTCTTGCTTTGCTTTGTATTATTAATACAGCTCGATTAATTGTTCTCGCAGGAATGACAGCGACTTCACTTATCAAATTTTGTCGTAGTACTTAAAGGTCGTGAAGTGCATTTTTAAATAAACGGTTCTTAAGATATCCCCAAAGGAAATAATCTAGGAGACTAAGATCTGGGCTCCTAGCGGGCCATCTTGCAAAACCATTTATTGGGAAATATATGGTAAAGGAATTGAGCTACTTCCCTTCCATTGTGGGTAGGAGTTCCGTCTTGCTGCCACCATATTTCTTGAAATACTGCCAAAGGTTGATTATCTAGGGCGTCTAAGACATCATTCCTAATCAAATTTAGATATCGTTCGGAAGTTAAGGTCCTTCGTAAACGAAAGGTCCAATAATTTTGTTTCTCCACATACCAACCCATACATTAAATTAAGTTCTCCCTTGAATTCGTACCTGCTGGTTAGTTTCTGTTAATAAAGTAATTTCCGCTGTTAGATATCAATGAGTTGCAATAAAACATTATGAATATGTAATAAGTTTATTTTTTTTTTACCTTTTTACCTAAAAACGTAGTTCAGGGCCGTATTATGGTTAAATAAATATGCAATATTCTGGTGATGGAATTTTCTGTACGAAATGTCGGCAAATATCAAAGTGGCGATATATAGTGTTTTAAGAGTGATGAAAGGATTTAATTAAATTGAAAAAATATCAGGTCCGTATTTAAAAAATTAAGTTGATGATGGTCGCCAGAAGCCGAAACGTCAGATTCAATATTTAATCACACTGAATTATAGAGCAGAAAAAGTGGCCATGAAAACGTGTTTTTCATTTTAAGTTATCTTAACAAATATAGCCAGGAAACAATAGAAACCAAAATTGAAAATTCCGGTTTTTTTCGAATATCTTCGGAAGTACTCGGAATTTTTTAAAACGCAAAACGGCATTTTATTGAGCATCAAATTGCGCAACTTTGCCTTCATTTAACCGATCCTGTATCTCTTACGGTTTCCGAAATCCCAATGATGAGCGTCGAATTCGAGCCACCCTGTACATAATGTTTGTTTTTCCTAGGACAACATGTAAAAATAGCAAATTAAATAGCACTGAGCTTTTATGCATAGAAAATGCCCTATATCACACACGTGTTACAAAGTATATTAGAAATAAAACTATCATTGTTGTCATTATTATTATTTAAAATAAATTTATGCTTATCAGACTGTTAATTGGAATTACATTAAAAAACCATGCAATATTTATTAAGTAAGGGCCTTTTTAAATTTTAAAATAATGAAGTCATACAAAGCTACTAGGTAGGTAGGTGATTTTTGATATAAAAATATTTTCAAACAGTATATTATACTGAGGTGAGGAAAAGTATATATAGTTAGATCCATATTTACTTAATTCTGAAAACGATGCCGCCAAGTACACAAAAATGATAAAGCAAATAAACCCTTTGTAAACAGTGATTTATTGCAGCAAAAAATATTTAACCCGACGACTACGCCACGCGTTACAGGTTTTATGGTACGCCAGAGACGAAATAAGAGGAGTTTTTTTAAGTACGTGATACGTGTTTTTGCAATATTTTTATTTATTTATCTAAAAATATGTAATCAGGCTCTGTCGGAAGCTGTGCTTTCGAAAAGTTTGTTTACTTTCTTTAATTTTTGTGTACTTGTCGACATCGCTTTCAGAATAAAATAAATATAGTCTTAACTATAACAATATCACCATTGTGTTGCAAAGTTTTCAATTGTTTCCTTATTTTTCTGCAAAGACTAACAAACTTGATTTATTTTTGGAAACAATTTGTGGTCGTAGGAAAAATAGTGCACATTACTTGTGTGAAAACGACTTTCCTACACTCGTGGGTTTGTCGCACTCGTGTAAAATTGGTCACTTGCAATGTAATATACTATATTTTAGTACAATACATAAAGTGTAAAAATAGGAATTTATGTAACAAGTGCATAAAGTGATTTTTTTACGAATGAGAAGTTTGAAAGCACGAGCCATTAGGCGAGTGCGGCAAAGACACTTTATGCATGTACTATATTTTTTCCACGACCGTATATATAAAAATTTCCCAACATACCATTTGCATAACCTCTTATTTTTTTAAGAGACAATTATCCTCTTCATAACTATGCATTTCTTATTTAATTTTAGAAAATTGTACGTACTAATTTTTGTAGAAATAATACTAAAACAGTATAAGTTTCCTTTTAATTTCTTAGTCATCCAAGTTAATTATTACTATTAATTTTCAATAATTTCAATTAAATTTATTTGCAAACTGTCAAATTTTAAAACTAGTGACACATGAACTAAAAGAAATAATGATAAAATCAAAGGTAACTTGACCGTTTGGTTCAGTTGATGTCGCGTTTACTGTTACATCGCATAAATTGATATTTAAGTTTATTGTAGTAGGCATTGAAACAAAAACTAATTTAAAGTATAAAAAAAGCTTTAAAGTGTTAAAACAAGTTATTCTTTCTTAACACTTTGTGTAGTGTACTAGAATAGAGTACTTTTACTTCATTTTAACGATTAATTTAACTTCCTTGCTGATCGTTCAGACGTGTGTACTGACAAATAGGATTGCTTCTTTCGAAAATTTATAAAGCGTTCATAAAAATGCTGTTTTAGCATTTTTATGAACGGTTGTAGAAAAAAAGTTGTTTTTATTTTCAGCCTCGACGTTTTTTCCCACACATTGAATTATTGTTTTGCGTTAATGCCTACTACAATTTATTTTAACATTAATGTATGTTGCATCCAACGAAACAGAAAACACTACATCAACTGAATCAAATATTAAGTTAGCGTAGTCATTATTTTTTTATTACTTTAGCTTAAAAGAAAAATGCAAACTTCTTTAAAGCTGCCGTGGCTATAGACATAATGTGTAAATGTGACTCCCACGAGATTAATTGTGTCCTTGATCTGCAGATACTTGGTCGAGTATAAATAAAGGATGAAAATTTGATAAGCTTTTTTGCCACAAGGAACGTAGTTGTGTTTTGGATGCATTAAATTGAAATAAATTTTTGGCTCTTCCAATCCAATATTAAATTAAGGTCCTGTGAAAGAGAAATTGCATTGCCATGGGTTTCTTTCCAAGTTAAGCTCTAGAATTGGATTCTGAAAATTAAATTAAAGGGCACTTTTGTAATATAAAATGTTTAATTTTTAAGCAATTACGAACATAAATACAATTTTTGTAAATAAAAAGTGAGCAATTTTTAATAAAGGGTGCAAATTTGAAATGTGGTTTCTGAAATAAAAAAGATTTAATTTTATTAGAGAACATTTTGCACCTCTTAAAATAACAGACGTTTTTTGGCCTCCCTTATGGTTATCGTTATTAAACATAACGATTACGGCAGCAGTTTAAAATAGAGATTTTGCAGCCTCTTTTAAGAAATTTATCTTGCGTCTGCGCTTTCGACACATAACCTTATTTTTGCCTGTGGTTCACCGATTTTAAAGTTAACGAAAAATCAGTATTTACTTTTATTCTTCATAAGATATAAATTGATATTTAAATATATGCAAACACTTCTGTTGATTTCGTTTTTTAAAGTAGATGCAAACAATACAGTATAAGCAAAACACAAAAAGTAAGGTTAAGTTTGGTAGTAGAATAAAAAGCAAGTATGCCAGATTGTATCATCTAAATTAATTACTGATTTAGAATATCCGTAAAAGTGCAAGTACGTTTGAATTTCCACTATTTGATTTTTATTACTACTATAGATATTTTAATTAACACGGCAATAAAATTTTACCCTTTAAATAATTGATATTAAAATTTCTACAATCCGGCAACCACGCAGTTTAACAATAACGATAACGATAAGCTCTTCGGTATTCATCCGTAATTAAAGGATCTAAATAGTTTTAAAGTTACGATAAAAAAACATAAATAATAAATCTTTAAAAGAAAAAATAATTGCCTTCTCTACATTTAAACAAGCCATTTTTGTTCTATATAAATTTAACCAATTACTGCTTATCAAGAGGAAATCCATCAAAATCAGAAACAATGGAGCAACGACATGCAAAGCTGACGGATCTAAATTCGATTCAAAGATTTGACTCAAGTAAGCTTTGACGGGATACGCTTTTGTTTCGGTGATTCACGACAAGGCAACTAGATTTATGTTTCGAAATCCTACTGGTATCAACTGAATATATTTCGAATAATTTGATGACAGGTTATTGGCATACAACTTTGGATTGATGGAGATTGTATTGCTTTGATTACTTTTTTGCATGCGCAGCTGATTTCTGTCTTTCTGGGGATTAAAAAGAAATACGATGTAGTTACCTACTCATTTGTCAAACCCTAAAGAATAATACATTTTGGTTTGCGAGATTTAAAAGTATCTGCAGCTAGAGAAATAAAATTTGATAATATTATACCGGGTGTCAACAAATTTATTTGACAAGCCATAACTCCTAGAGTATTGGACATATCAATATGAGACTTGGTATAGGTAAATGGTATTAGCAGAGAAAAGTTTAGCATATTTTTCACTTTCTAGTCACTTCCGGTTTAACCGAAAATGGCCTAATTTTTAAAATGGAACACTCTGTATATATATATATATATATATATATATATATATATATATATATATATATATATATATATATATATATATATATATATATATACATTGTTGGATTTCTGAGACATGTCAAAAATTTAACTTGATTTTTTTTAGAGCCATTTTAAATATAGCATCTAGGTAGCCATAATTAGGTGCAAATTAATATAGTGATCCTAGCCCATGTTAGAAAAATACGATCGTAAAGTTTTAGTTACTAATATGAAAGATAGGAATAAAATAATTTAAAAAATTTACATTTTCATGTCTAACTATTATTTTTCAAATGGCAATCCTTTTAGACAAGCACTTTTCAAAAAAGGTTTTTTGAAGAATCTAACGATACTATTTAACACATGTAATTTTGACCAGAAGTAAAAGGGTTTAAGTTATCTTATATGTATTTTCGACCAAAAGGATGCAGGCAGTATTATGAATATGAAAGATAGTTGTTAGTGATTATCTTTATGGTTAAGGTACCAGATTTTTAAACGATCGAATATAAAAAAGGAAGTAACTTCTGCACGGTCCGACCGTGTTAATTTTTTACATCTACACGATCTGATTCTATTTATGCGGTAAACATATGGGTAGAGGTCGCCTCCTATTCGGATCTCGTACTATTATTATTTTTGTCCCAGCTACCTGTAGTCCTTTGCTTTGGTTTAAAGTGTGACAACTTATTGTTCCTACGACCACTTGTGAAAATAGCAAATAGCACACTGGTTTCATGCATAGAAAATGCGTTATATTACACTAATGTTGCAAAGTACTTTACAGCACTAGTGTTATTATATATAAATATATTATGATGCAATTCTAAAAACTGCTATTGGTTTTTGCAAGTGACATAGTATTTATTGTTAGTAACAGTAAAAAACTTTTTACTTACCTTAAATTGTACCTAAAATCTAATATTAAAAAGAGTAATAATAAAATTTCCAGAAAATTTAAAACATAAACAAAAATAGACATAACCACAAAAATAACTTTCACTGACTGCTCGCTCAGTGGCACACTGTTGTCAGGTAAGTAGATCAAATTAAAAATCTTCCTCCCACCTTTAAGCACGCACATTATGGTTGCAGCCTTGCCGCTTGGCCGTTCGACCTAAAGAGCCAGAGAAAAAAACTCCTATAGATCAAATTCCTTTCTCTCTGTCTTCGTGTACTCAAACAACTAGTTAAATCTTTTTTTTAATCCCTTAATTAAACCTGAGGCTAATACACACTTTATGGATCCACTTTCTTTTATCCATTCATAAATAGAATCAGACCCTTCCGACGTTGCCAAATGCTTTCCATATTTTGCATGGTATAACTGACGTTTAGTAGTCGTTTTTCTTACTTTTAGGACTTTAGGTTATGCATTTACACATTTTATATTTTTCTTAAAAATATGACGAAAAAATGTAATTTTTACTTAATTTTACATGTGATGTTCAGTTTCATTAACTCCTTTTACCAATTTTACCCCACCCAGCACCCCTTTTCACTCCCCGGTCCCGTAAGTTTGTTTAATAATATTTTTAAAAAACGGAATATTTTGGATATGCCCACTTACGTTTTATGTAGAAGAGTGTCTAAAATATGTAAGTATCATTAATTTTTAAAAAACCCTTAAAATAGCAGAAGACCGTATTAAACTATTACCGTTATTACCTAACCAAACCATACAATTTTTATTAAGTGAGGGCCCTTTTAAATTCCAAAATGATAAAAGTTATATAATGCTTCTAGGTAGGTGATTTTCGATGTAAAAATATTGTCATAACAGTATAATATAGCAGTTATAGCAGTGAGGAAAAGTACATATCACACTATTGTTGCAAAGTAAATATCACCCCTAGTGTTGCAAAGTTCTCAATTGTTTTCTATTTTTCTGTAAAGACAAACTTTAATTTTTTTGTCTGGTGAATAATTTGTGGTCGTAGGAAAATAGTGTATAGTACTCGTGTAGAAATCGATCACTCTTACACTGTAGATGATCACTCGGCTAACGCCTCGTGCATAATATTCCCCACTCGTGTGTAATTAGTCAAGTCCACACTTGTAATGTAATATACTATTTCCTCCGGTGTAATGTAATTTTAGTGCAGAATTTTTTATTCCTCATATTTTCTGCACAAAAGGTTATGCTTGATAAATATCGTTACGAACAACCGCTTTTAAGATATTTCAAACTAAAAAAATAATTTGGCCAGCTCTCCGGACAGACACCTGCTGTCGTAAGGAAACTCAAAAGAGCCGAGTTAAGATTGAGTGCAAACTTGGGACACATTTTTTTACTTTGCTCGAAAGGTTGCTGGTTTGCCAGATACAGATTGTCAAATTTTTAATTTATTTTTCTACTGGGACGACCCTGTATTTCGCAAACGATGAACTTTTAACTAAAGCAAATTAGGGTTGTCGCGTTTAGTTGAAAAATCTACTAGGTGTTTTTTTTAATAACCAGAAGTAGTTATCTTCATACATATATATATTCGTTCAACGCAACATACGTAAATCTGATTTAAAATTTATCACCTAAATATAAGCAATTAAAAAGTGGCTACTATCGCACAATGAAAAATATTGGAGTTCCAATTGCCTGAGCTCTTTTAATAGAAGTCAAGTTTGTTATTAATTAGTCGATTTTTAATTAAGTAAGCAATTAAACTCTAATTAGCTTGAAAACAGTAGCGTATTTAGATACGGGTTTTCTGAATGCAAATTGAATTTATTTATTTCTTTGCAATCTAAATTTGTTGGACAAATTTCAAAAATAAAATTATTTTTTAAGTTAACCTCTGTTTAATTTTACGTAGGGTGTTCGAAAAGTTTTGAGATATACGTATCATTTATTTGATTTTTTCAAAATAATTTCCACCACATTGAATACACTTTTTCATTCTAACAAACCAGTCACTAAAAATAGCTTTCCACTTTTCATTTGAAATTTCAGCGCATATTTTATCCCAGGCCTCCAGTAGCGCGTCTTCTGTTTAAAACTTTTGTCCGTTCAGTTGGCTCTTGACAAAAGGAAAAAACCCTTTGTCACACGGCGCCAAGTCGGGGCTATAAGGCGGATGTTCCAAAAGTCTCAAGCTCTGCATCTGTCAAAAATTGACTGGTAAGTTTAGCTCGATGAGGTGGGGCATTGTCATGATGAAGGTACCAGCTAGCGAGTTCCGAGTTTGGGCGAATCACTCTTTACTTTTCTATAAGTTTTGAAAAGCATACTGTACTGTACCAGAGAGCATTAACGGTCTTCTATTCTCGGAGCACAACACGTTCAATTAATCCTGAACCAAAGAAAACAACTCATCATTATTTTTTTACAGATCTTGATTTGCGAACTTCGGTCGGAGTTTCTTCACCTTTGAAAACCCATATCTTATTCTGTGGTTTAGTTGGGACGTCGTCATAATAAAGATAAGTTTCATCTCCCGTGACGATCGACACTATGTCTTTAGATTTACCCTCCTGGAATTTGACATCATTTTTTTACGCCAATTCACTCTTTGTGTCTGCTGCTCGGGAGTTAACTTGTGTGGAACCCATAGAGTACAAATTTTTCTAAAACCCAAGTGCTCATGTATGATCGTGTGTAATGTTGCTAAACTAATGTTCAATGTCTCTTCTAACTGTCGATAGGTAATTCGTCGGTTTGTTTTTATAGCTTTTTGGACGGCAGATATGTTTTCTGGGGTAACTACTTCACACGGTCGACCTGAGCGTGAGGCGTCTTCAAGCGAAAACGAGCCCCGCTGAAATTGTTTGTACCATCTGCATATGGTCGCACGAGATGGACAGTCATCACCAAGTATAGGCTTCATTTCTTCTAAACACTGTTCTTGAGATAACCTACGTAAAAAGTTGTATTTCAAAATTGCACGGCACTCGATAGTCGTCCACGACGCCATTGCGCTAAAATCGCTGGACACGAACTGGCCCAAAACTGATAGTTTACAAATAACTATGTAGGACTACGACATGTCATGACATGTACAAACAAAAACATTAATTTTACTTTCCTGCACCGTTTAGTTACAAAGCATCTCAAAACTTTCTGAACACCCTACGTATAACCAGGATGACTTGCAAAGTATGTTTAATTATTAATTACACACTTATGAAGAATTAATTACCCGGCATTTATTCAGATAATTTGTAAAAACAGTAAAGGCTACAAATATTTTAGGGAGAA
The DNA here is from genome assembly GCA_014170235.1 of Listronotus bonariensis. NCBI lineage: Eukaryota > Metazoa > Arthropoda > Insecta > Coleoptera > Curculionidae > Listronotus > Listronotus bonariensis. The sequence continues at coordinate 10,002 of JACEGR010001000.1, forward strand.
TTTCTTATGACACGGTATATTTCAGACAGTTGGAGAGCTGCATGTGTCCAGCCTATTCCCAAGAAAGGATCTAAATCTCTTCCATCCAACTATAGACCCATTTCACTCCTCAATGCTTTGTAAAAAGTAATGGAGAAATCCATTAACTCGCAAATTCTTAGAAAATTTAGGAAAACATAAAATTTTACATGACAGGCAATACGGATTTCGTCACAAGAGATCTACAGCAGATCTTCTTTCCTTCGTTTCACACAACTGGAACAAGTCTCTTGAGTTTCTAGGTGAGTCCCAGATCGTTGCTCTTGATATATCTAAAGCTGACCAAGTCTGGCATGACGCACTTCTTAATAAACTTCCTCCTACGGTCTTCCAACTAAACTCTGCTCTTGGCTCTCCAGTTATCTTTCTAATCGACGTATATCAGTCATTGTTGATGGCCACTCTTCAAGCTTTCACGAAATTAATGCTGGAGTGCCTCAGGGTTCAGTACTAGCACCAACTTTGTTTCTTCTTCACATCAACGACCTTCTTTCTTCCACAACCAATCCCATTCATAGTTATGCTGACGATAGTACCTTCACTCCACTTTTCAGGTTCCCAAACCAATCTCTCAACCCGACTTGGAAAGCAAACGCAGGGCGATGCAGATATCTCTTTCACAGGATCTCAATTTGATATTGGATTGGGGCGCCAAAAATCTCGTTCAATTTAATGCATCCAAAACACAATCGTGTTCCTTGTCGCGAAAAAATCATCAAACACTCATCCTTTGCTTATGAGTGGCCAGGTTTTGCAGAGCGGGGACACATTTAACCTTGTGGGCATCACATTTGAGAATAACCTTAACTGGCATAAACACATTGTATCTATAGCCACCGCGGCTTCAAAAAGCTTGGATTTCTTTTCCGAGCCAAAAAGTATTTTTCTCCTTCCAATTTATACACTTTGTATGTGTCCCAAATTCGACCTCTCTGAATATTGTTCTCATGTCTGGGGAATGGCATCCCCTACAACCCTCAGCATTCTTGATGCCATTCAAAGAAGGGCTGTTCGTCTTATTAATGATCCTTACTTACTCAAAGACTTCCTTCTCTTGCCCATCGTCGAGCTGTGGGAGATCTATCGCTCTTCTACAGATACTTTTACGGCTTCTGCTCCGACGAATTGTCCAGTATAGTCCCTCCCTCTTGCAGTTCCCAAACAGAGAAACTCGTGGTGCCGCGCGTATGCATCCCCATCAGTCCAACTGACTAGCAGTCCCCCGAACTTCCCATTTCTTCGTTCGTTCTTTTATCACCCCGTGAGAGTTTATAGACTGTGGAACCTGCTGCCAGCGGAAGTCTTTCCATCTCCAAATCCTTCAAGCTTTTAGCCGTCCCGTGTTAACAAACTCCTCTTTACCCTGCTTAAGACAACCCGCGGTAATGGTACGTTGGTATTTAGGCTTTCAGCCTTCGTGGATTGTCCAAAGCAGGTAATTTAAATATCCCTAAAAAAAATAGCATTGACTTCTTGTTATTACTACCGCAATTACCCTTATTAGAAAAGAGAAACAAGTAACAGCGATACCCAAGCATCAAGCTGACGTCATTATGACGTCAATTTAAGTAATTTTGGTCATAGGACGTCATCAGACCACAATTATGACGTCATTTTAATGACGTGTTATTGACGTCGTTGAAGTGACGTCTTTTCGACGTCATTTTTTCGTCATACTAGCTCATAAAAATCTAATGACGTCATGTTTAGAAAACCCGCCAGGAAAATTTTGTGACATTATATGATTCATGTCAAAATCCAATCAAAATATCATATGACAGAAAAATAAAACTAATAATTTTACAAAAATTGAAATAGAAAAAACTCTACCGATAGATGGCGTAATGGACAATAAACTACTACGTTTAATTCAACATCTTCGCTTTTTATCGCCTACACCGTACCGATGAGACCAAAATAGTTCGAGACCGGTCTGCGGTTGGTGATTTCAGTTAGCTTTGAAAGAAATGTCTTTGGCTAGTGTAAAAATCTGCATCTCCAGGTTGGACAGTGTCCCGAGAGATGCGACCTTGCAGTGCAAGGAAATTGCAAGCAGTAAGGAGTTTTTTCCTATTTCAATTTTCAAATAAAATGTCGTATCATTTTAGCTTTAAAAAAATATATATGCGTCAATTTTTCGTCATCTTAAAGACGTCAATATGACGTCATTAACGGGACGTCTTTTGTCTGTGACTTAGGAAGGTCAATTTAACGTCATTTTGTCGTCATCTTATGACGTCTTTTCTGACCAAATGTGACCAAAAATGACTAAAAAGAGACGTCAATAAGACGTCAGCTGATGCTTGGGTAGTTATGGTATTTTTGTAGAAAATATCCCATTTTGACCGGAACACGGTTTTTAAATGTAATTTACTAATACCTTTTTTTTAAATGGGACAAAATTGTATAAGTTTATGTTTTAGAGAATTAAATTAAATTTCAAAATTTAAAGTTAAAGAATTACAGTAAAAAAATATTTTGTCAATTTTTTTCATTATGCGTTAAGAGTTTTTAATGCTGCTGCCACACATTGGGCGAACTTGTGGCCGAACTATTTGTCGAAACATTTGGCAAACTATTTGTAAGCAAGCGTACTCGAGAAAAAATTGAGCCAATTAGGACGAATATAGACGAAGTACTTGTCCACACAATGGTTGTGTGCCAAAGTTTGTCGTAGTTGGCGGCGACAATAATTTAATTAAAAACAGCGAGTTAATATGAATACATTATTGTTTAAATTTTGCTCTCTTTGCCCATTATTTAAGTTGTAATTCGTAATGTAAAACATTGACAATTACTTTTTTCTTACGCTCATGCTTTACTTTAAAGTTTGACATAAAATTTAATTTTCTACAACATTTACTTATCCAATTTTGTTCTATTTTTAAAAATAAAAGTGGTTAGCTCTGCACATTTTTCATATTTTTAGTTATAACTCCGGACTATGTGATCGGTACATAAGTCCCAAACTAATAAATACAAAATTTCCAAAATGTCGTTTTAAAATTTAAAAATGTTTGGTGGTCCTCTTGTAACACCTATCCTGGGATAAACTGCTGTATATTAAGTTCCCACACAAAATTAAAAAAGTGCAGAAACTGAAAATATCCCCTTTTGAAAAGACACTCCTTAGTTCTAAAGCAAACTTGTTTTTTCATAGTGACTTTCCATTAGCTCCAACCAAAAATCTGAAATATTATTTAACTTTTATCGCTTCAGCCTAGATAATTAACATACCCGTTACTCTTCTCAAAACCGTTTAGTCTTCATTACACCGTTTAAAACCTAAATTTAAACACAAATAGACAAAAAAGTATCCAAATAAATCAGCAAAAAGCACCAAGTTAAACGTCGCTAAAGAGCTATAAAGTAATGGGCTATTATTCAAGACATCTAGAACATCTGTTCCCGACAAAAATCCAAAACAATATTTCCATGACAATTTTTAAGTGAACATGACATCAAAAACAAATAAAAAATGATCCACAAATATCTCGACATAGTCGACGTGCACACACTAAGACGGCGGCAGCACATATCTGTGTCGGAAGTTAAAGAGGCAACTAAACGATCATTACTAAATATTTATTGCCTGGGGCGTTTGGAAGGATTAATAATCATCTATCATGGCCAGACAGAAACAGCCGTGCCATTTGACATTCCAAACCCAACAAAAATGTCTTGAAACTGAATTAAAATGAAAAATAGTGTAGAGGAATTCTTCGCTATTTTTCCCAATTATTTCGAGATGTTTAGGTGTGATATAGTTTTCTGAGATATTTGTGGCTTCTTCCTATTTCTTCGTACAATAACGTGACTCTAAATTTGGAATTTTACCATTTTGTATTAATGATGTATAAATTAGGTATTTTAATTGACAAATAAAACTACTGTCTTTCACCACTAAATGCTCTTTATTCTATGTCAGTCATTCAAAATTTCAGAGGGACATGTTTCGACCATAGAGATGGTCATCATCAGCCTAAACACAACCCTCAATTAGTTAAAGCAACACTCTTGAATAACTTACCCAAAATGGAAGTGAAGAAGTCCTCAAAGAGATTAGAAAAAGTTTATTATTTGAAAATATAAAGATGAAAAAATGGGGTTGCGTTAATGGAAAAAGCCTACATTTGGTGGTGGTTATTTAGAACAAGACAAAATTGTTTGGGCCCAAACAATCTAAAACAAAGAAAAAATTTTTCCTTTAATTTTTGTCCAAGAAACAATCTTGTATTTAGTCAAAATCCCCAAAGAAAACTCCCAATATTCATTTTTATATATTAGGAAACAGGGGTTGGTACTTACGGTTACATTAAGCTTTGACTAAGTTAAAGTTAAATTAAAATTACATATTCCTAGACTTCTTAAAAACTAAACATTCCGTAAGGGTTCCTGAGAAATTCTTTTCTTTTCCTTCCCATTCTATATTTTTTTCAAAAAATTATCCCTGAAAAACTCAAAAGGCACGTGCTAGTATAGGATTTTCTAGAACTGAGATGGACTTTGACCACCAAATGAGAGGCTAATGGTGGGTTTACACCCGACACCCGCCTCACGATAATTCGTTAAACCCACCATTAGCTGTCATTTGGTGGTCAAAGATCCATCTCAGTTCTAGAAAATCCTCCACTAGCACGTGCCTTTGAAGTTTTTCAGGATACTTTGAAAAAATATAGAATGGGAAGGAAAAGAAAGAATTTCTCGAACCCTTACGGAATGTTTAGTTTTAAGAAGTCTAGGAATATGTAATTTTAATTTAACTTTAACTTAGTCAAAGCTTAATGTAACCGTAAGTACCAACCCTGTTTCCTAATATATAAAATGAATATTGGGAGTTTCTTTGGGGATTTTGACTAAATACAAGATTGTTTCTTGGACAAAGAATTAAAGGAAATTTTTTTCTTTGTTTTAGATTGTTTGGGCCCAAACAATTTTGTCTTGTTCTAAATAACCACCACCAAATGATAGGCTTTCCATAACGCAGCCCCATTTTCATCTTTTATATTTTCAAATAATAAACTTTTTCTAATCTCTTTGAGGACTTCGTCACTTCCTTTTTGGGTAAGTTATTCAAAAATTAAGAGTGTTGCTTTTAACTAATTGAGGTTGTGTTTAGGCTGATGATGACCATCTCTATGGTCCAAACATGTCCCCCTGAAATTTGAATGACTGACATAGAATAAAGAGCATTTAGTGGTGAAAGACAGTAGTTTTATTTGTCAATTACATTACAATGCCACAGCATTATGGACTACTTCTCCAATTAGGTATTTTAGTTTAGCATAATAACTTCTTATTTAGTGTTTGCTCAGAGAGACGTCTTATATGTTATAAATTGTTACCCTAATTCGCAATCCTCCAGAATTGATTAAAACCGTGAAATTTACACCATGCACTAAATTGACAATTAGCGAGCGTTACTCGAAAACCTCCTGTCATAATATTATAGCTATAAATTAAAAATTAATTAATCTCCGATTATAAAAATACAAGGTTTGCGAATTAGGGTTGCTGCCTTTTCACATTAGCGGGAGCTGAGCGACGGACGACACTATCGAAGTGTTTGAAGTCTTATGAGACCTTTCACACCTTAAGAATCCGGAAAGCCGGCAAACTCAAAGGCTTCATATAATTTTTTATTACTCTGGTCGGCGAATCCGGCTTAGTGTGAAACAAGGATCATGGTATGATTCACCGACGCAAGCGCTAGAGCCATTTTACAATACCAGCAATGTTCTGAATGGGTCTGGCGCTTGCGTCGGCGTCGGCGGTTAGCTACCTGCCGCGATCCTCGAAATCATACCTTAACGATATCTTTTCACCAAAACGAAGTTTATATAAATAATAAATTATTAATTATACAGAGCGAAACTTTACGAGGTAATTCCTAAAGTCGTTTAACAAAAACAAAGTTGCTATGAATAATGAACATAGGTTCAAATTTGCCAAATTTCTGAGATACAGGGCGTTTAGTTTTTAAAGAAACGTCGGTATTTTATATATTTTAATATTTTAAATATCCTTTACCTGTTGATTTTAATTAGGTACAATTGTTTCAAGTATTAAGGTGCTTAAGGCCGGATTAAGGGGGAGGGGGCAGGCGGGTCTACTGCCCTAGGGCCTCCACATCCAAATTATGGGTCTCCACGAACGATTATCCTTTAAAAAGAGTGTAAAAGTTGTAATGGGAAGCATAAGGACCTTTTTTGCTCTTCACAAAGGTTTGGAGACCCAAATTTTCACTACGTATATACTTTTATACAGTAATGCCATTGCATATTTATTGATGATCCCCAATTTTTTGGGTACAAACCATTCATTTTTAGGGACCCCCAGGGACTCCGCACCTCTAAATCCGGCCTTTAAGGCGCTTCTTTAGCCCTTACTTGTTTGTAATTTTGTAATTATTGAATACGGTGGCATTTTAGTGGACACCACAGCTAATATTATAAAAAAATACGCAACTGACTTTATTTTGATAGTTTTTAATTTTTTCCGATTAAGTAATAAGAAATATTTTTTTAGGTTTTATCGCCTTTAGCTTCTTATTCAAGAAAAAAAATCGAAGTTACTTTAAAACACAATCTAAAAATTATTTACAGTCAACATAAAATAAAATTAAAAAATTAAGACAAAAATACAATTTAAATAATAAAATGGGTTAGTCTTGTATCTTATATTTAAGTGGTCATTTATCTTATTTACTGTAAGATAAAAATTATTTATTTTTTGTTTTTGGTTTTTATTTTATGTTCTTTATGAATAATTTTTAGAATGACTTAAAGTGGCATTTTGTTTTGAAAACAAAGCTAAAAAGAAAGAAAATACAACCTTAGGAGACCAAACAGTTGTAGACAATTGCAAAAAAGTCAGTGACCTACTTTTTTCTCTTAGTAATATTGGCTGAGATGCCACTGTGGCCAATAATTTTAATTAAGTTAAAGCTAAATCAGCGCCTTATTTCCTTTAACACCCGTACCAAATTTAAATTAAATCGGTTTAAGGAAATTAAAGAATTCAGCAAGTACCGATTTTTTTTAAATTTTAACACCATGTTTTAAAAAACGAAGCAAATATACAGCTACATTGAAACTCTTTTTCTGAAACACCGAAAACAGCCTGTATACTACTTGGCTTAAAAAAATAATTATTATAAATATATTTTTTAATAATAAGACAGCTTTCACCACAAATTCACAGAACGTTAGCAATTAAGGGCCACTGCACACTAAGCACTCAGGCCGCAGTCAAATATTTTACATGGTATTTAAAAAGTAATGAGAGGGCCGTGAGCGTAACGTGAGCGGAGCTCCTAATGTGAATAGTAACATAAATATTGCATGTGAGAATATTATTTTATCGGACCATCATCGTCAGCTGAGCGCGACCTAAGCAATAGTGGGCAGTGACCTTAAGAATTCGACCAAGCTATATCTTTTTAACTTCTTTTTTCTAAAATTCATCATGCATTAACCACAAAATGTTGATTTTATATCTGCATATGAACAAGTTTCATAAATATTTCCTTTTATTTTAAAATTTTTATTAAATATTTATAGTATTAATAATTTTAATGAAAAAATCTCTAGACAGTCATGCAAATAATACTAAATACTAGTTAATATTAATATTTAACACCACTCTCTGTCTGATAGCCAGTTGAGTGCATAATAAAAATAAATTATATCTACACACGCAAAGTTATAAGCTGTATACCATAATCTACGTGCTAACAGCCTTTTCTTAAGTATGTAGTCCTATAAAAAAGCCCATAAACAAATAAGAAAATTAGTATTGAATTAACGAACCGACTAAGCACTATCTTTTTAACGGCCCATAATAAAACGAAACAAATATATTTGGAAGGTTTCTTATCAGTAAATTTATACGAAAAAAGGCGCTCAACTTAACAAAATTTAGGTACATCACTTTTCAATCGTTTAATGGACATTTTATTCAAATTCGAATGTGTTAATTAATGTATTCCGAATGATCCGAAAGATTAGTGCAATTAAAGAGAACGAGCTCCCGGTTTTAGACATTCCACCATCCGTATCGACCTCAAAGACACCAATTATACCAAATTGGTGAGAATAAATTATCGCTACGATACTAAAAACAAGCACCTGGATGGCTACCTCACAGATAATTAAGTCCATAATGATTTCTTGAAATCCATTGATGTCTATTAGTGAGGAAAAAGTAATTTTTATAAAATATTTTAGGAATTGTGAACTTGAATTTAATTTTTAATTATTTATTTAATCCAAGCAGACAAATTTAAGCGTATAATAATTATTCTTGTTTGCAAAAAAACTGTTTTATTCTTCTCATATCGAATTTTGCATAATTTTTGTAGATTTGATCTTTCTAAATAAAGACATACAGTTGAAAAATATGCATCACCTCACGGATAGTATATGATATATAGGTACATTATAAATTATAATGATTATAAAAATGGAAGACATAGTTCGTTCTGGGACCTAAAAACAAATTAAACCGTGTGTAAGCCTGTTTTAAGTAAAATTTTATTATGATCCGAGAGAATATTGTAATTAAATAGAATCACTTTCCGGTTTTAGACATTTTACCATCTGTATCGACCACAAAGCACCAATTATACCAAAATGGTAAAAATAAATTATCGCTACGTTGCTACGTTACTAAAAACAAGCACCTGGATGGCTACCTCACAGATAATTAAGTCCATAATGATTTCTTGAAATCCATTGATGTCTATTAGTGAGGAAAAAGTAATTCTATTATTAAATATTTTAGGAATTATGTACTTGAATTAAATTAATAATTATTTATTTAATCCAAGCAGACAAATTTAAGCGTATAATAATTCTTGTTTGTAAAAAACTATTTTATTCTTCTCATATTGATTATTGCATAATTTTTGTAGATTTGATCTTTCTAAATAAAGACATACAGTTGAAAAATATGCATCACCTCACGGATAGTATATGATATATAGGTACATTATAAATATAATGATTATAAAAATGGAAGACATAGTTCGTTCTGGGACCTAAAAACAAATTAAACCGTGTGTAAGCCTGTTTTAAGTAAAATTTCTGAAAATGATCCGAGAGAATATTGTAATTAAGTAGAATTACCTTCCGGTTTTGGACATTTTACCATCTATATCGACCACAAAGCACCAATTATACCAAAATGGTAAAAATACAATTATCGCTGCGTTGTTACGTTACTAAAAACAAGCACCTAGATGGCTACCTCACAGATAATTAAGTCCATAATGATTTCTTGAAATTCATTGATGTCTATTAGTAAGGTAAAAGTAATTTTTATAAATTTTTTAGGAATTGTGTTTTTGAATTAAATTATTAATTATTTATTTAATCCAAGCAGACAAATTTAAGCTTATAATAATTCTAGTTTGTAAAAAAACTGTTTTATTCTTCTCATATTGATTATTGCGTAATTTTTGGAGATTTGATCTTTCTAAATAAAGACATGCAGTTGAAAAATATGTATCACCTTACGGACAGTTTATGGTATATAGGTACATTATAAATATAATGATTATAAAAATGGAAGACCATCTGTATCGACCACAAAGCACCAATTATAGCAAAATGGTAGTTTGCAAAAACTGTTTTATTCCTCTTATATTGATAATTGCATAATTTTTGTAAATCTGATCTTTCTAAATATGGACATACAGTTAAAAAATATGCATTACCTCAAGGATAGTATATGGTATATAGGTACATTATAAATATAATGATTATAAAAATGGAAGACAAAGTTCGTTCTGGGACCTAAAAACAAATTAAACCGTGTGTAAGCCTGTTTTTAGTAAAATTTTATTATAATCCGAGAGAATATTGTAATTAAATAGAATCACTTTCCGGTTTTAGACATTTTACCATCTGTATCGACCACAAAGCACCAATTATACCAAAATGGTAAAAATAAATTGTCGCTACGTCGCTACGTTACTAAAAACAAGCACCTGGATGGCTACCTCACAGATAATTAAGTCCATAATGATTTCTTGAAATCCGTTGATGTCTATTAGTGAGGAAAAAGAAATTTTTATTAAATATTTTAGGAATTGTGTACTTGAATTAAATTATTAATTATTTATTTAATCCAATAGATCCATGCTAATAATAATTCTAGTTTTCAAAAAAACTGTTTCATTCTCCGCATATTGATTATTGCACAATTTTTGTAAATTTGATATTTCCAAATTAAACATACACAACACCTAATTTGTGCAGACCTTGTTTAGTACGCAATTTCATTTTTTCCGCACTGTCTTTGCTATATTCGACTCGTCAACGAACTGTGTGTGTGGGAGGCGAGTAAAGGGGAGTAAAGGCAAGCAGCAGCGCCTTTGCGAGCAGTGGGGGAGAGTACGCGCCATCGCCGACCGCTTCCGGCTCGGGGATCTTCTTTCTTCTGAACCGCGACAGTCATGTTACTTAACAAAAAGCCCCTAATAAAAGTAGTTGGTAACCCCTGATATACAATTAAAAAATGTGTATTACCACAGGGCTAGTACATAGTATATAAATTGTAAATATAATGACTGAGAAAATGGAAGACAAAATTCGTTTCAGGACCTAAAAATAAAATAAACAGTGTATAAGCCTGTTCTTAGTAGCATTTTACCACGATCGAGGGATTACTGCAATTAAAGAGTGTCAGCTTCTGGTTTTAGATGTTTCATCATTTGTATCGACCTCAAACACACCAATTTTACTAAGTTGGTGAGAATAAATTATCTACGATACTAAAAACAAACACCTCACTGAAAATTAAGATACTTCGAGAATTTTTAGGTTTAGAATAAATAAATTATTATTTATTAAATTCAAGCAGACCAAGTTAGGTATAGGTGCAAGCTGTTAAAAAGTTAAAATTACAATTAAAAATATTTACTTTCCTTAAAATATTTTGTTTGGGGCATTCAAATTTATAAAATTTTGAATTTTACCCTGAACATGGGAATATTATTTAAATACGTACAGTTTATTAATACGATATTAAAATTCTTCGAGCTAAAATACATCGATTGACTATCTTGAATTACTTAACTAAAAATACGGGAAAAGTCAAAAAATATGCCATTTTTCCTCTTAAATGGAATACCCTGTACCAATCATTCTACCAGAAATCACATTCTAACCGGCCCTAATATCATTGGCACAACCAGGGGGAGCTAGGGGCTTAGCCCGAGGTGGCAATTAACCCCCAAAATTATTAAATATTTAAAGTATATTACTGTTTATAAACAGGGGCTTAAGCCCCCAAAAACCAGAGGCTGGTTGCGCCACTGCCTAATATGTTTTTCCTAAAAAGGACATGAACATTTCATTGCATCTTCTAAAATAGTATGGTACTTTATAGTCCTAGAGCTAGTGAACCCTTCGATTAGATTAGATTAGATTAGGAGGTGGATTGCATATCCTCTAACACTGCAACCTGCTCAGGTTTATTGTGTGTCCTCCGTCCATAGGTTAGAGCACGCTATCCAAGCCGGTCCTGTTTAATCCCAGACTCCACAAGCCCAGAGTGGCCCCTTGACATCTTGCCGCTTTAGGTTTTTCTTCACCCAGCCTTGCTGACCGCCGACGACAAAGGGCTTCGCAGTAGCACCATACGTGTTCGCGGTTTCTTCCTCCTCTGGCAGAACCTACATGGGTTTTCTTCTGCCAGGCCCATAGTTTCCAGGTGTTTATTCAGTCTGCAATGACCTGTCAGTTGACCCACTATTATTCTTACTGCCTTCCGGTTATAATTCAGTAGTCTTTTGTAAATTCTGGCGAGTAAGCCTTGATGAACACTTTCGCCTGACGCTGTCCTGGTGTTCTCCTCCACCGGTCTTGTGATTCCCTCATAATCCATGATCTAATGGATGACCTTACCTGGCATGATGGAATACCACAGTAGGGCTCAGGACCTACCATTGTCCTACCAGCCCCCTCCTTTGCCAATTTATCAGCTTCTTCATTGCCTTCGTGGCCTTCGTGTCCTGGTACCCAGGCAATGGTTGAGCTTGTTGGACGCACCACCTCTTCCAGGGCAATTACGCAGTCCCGCACCAGCTTGGAGCTGATTTTGCATGAACTGAGTGCCCTGATGGCTGCCTGGCTGTCCAGAATAGATTACTATGGTTTTATCCTCACTTAGCTCCTTCTGATGATTTCCCTAGCGCATTGTTCTATGTGCTTACAATTTCGGCCTGGAACACAGTAGGGTGTTGTCCGAGACCCAAGTTTATTTTCGTCCTTGGTTTGTCCCATATATACCTGCTCCATCCTGGTCTGTTTGAGCCGTCATGTATACCGAATTGGGTCGGCTTTGATGGGAGGCCAGCCACCAGTCCTTTCTGTCTGGTATTAAAGTTTGGAAAACCTTTGTTGTTAGCCAGTAGCTTTGGTACCATTTTGTCTCGAAGACATCTCACACACTTCGATTAATAATAGCTTAGTAAAGGTCAAAGCACACTAGGCGCTCAGGTCTCGGTATGCTGACGGTCTGGTCAAGTATCTTACAGACCATTTAAATATAATTCAAGGTCATTTATTTAAAAGCATGTAAACCAGATGACCGGACCGTAAGCGTACCGAGACCTGAACGCCTAGTGTGCTTAGACCTTTAATTATTAATATCTATAAGATAGATATGTATGCTATCTCCTAATAACATTATATATTTTGGGTAACAAAGCATTAAATTAGTAAACTAGTAACTAAATACCTAAGCAATTATATTGTGAAATCGACCTTGCTTAAAAATATGAATAAAGGTGTTAAGATTAGATTACTAATTATAGGTTTACTTAAACAGGAAGTAATTAAATATAATCTGTTTAGTCACACTAAATCTGAAACAAAAAGCCAGAAAAATTCAAATCAAAAACTAATTAGCTTTCTGTCAAAATCATAAAATTTAATTTACGAAAACATTTGCTTATAAATGTTAAATACGAACAGGCAACTGATTACATAAAATGTAAATTTTATTAATTATACCCAAAATAATCATGTAAAAAGTTAAATTATAAATTTTAATGAATCAAATAAAGTATTTTTGGACCGGCTAATTAAAAATAATAAACAGCCGTTAATTTATTCGGTTATATTGTTTGTAAACTTTTTTAAGCTTTTGTGCATTAACACACAATTATTAAATTAATATGAAAGCATTTTCTTATTTTAACCAGGGCCCGGTTCAAATTTTAATAAATAACAGTTTAAAAAAAACTAAAAAACACGCTTTATATGCAACCGAACTAAAAATTAGGAAAAATAATTTTTCATTAAAAAAATATTGTCACTTCAGAGTAAAAAGCGTGGGGTGCATTTTACTATTTTTCATGGTCTTTCCCATCTATAGCTATTTGCAAATATCTATGAGGGGAAAAGTTATGAAAAAAATAGTAAAATGCACCCCACGCTTACTCTGAAGTGACAAACTCTTTGTAATGAAAAATTATTTTCTAATTTTTAGTTCGGTTGCATATAAAAGCGTGTTTTTAGTTTGTTAAACTATTATTTATTTTTCATTTTTTAGTTCGATATGTCAATTAGTTTTTAAAATAAATGCTCCCAGTTTATTCACTAAAATTTCTTCGCCATGCATGCTTGATTCTTAAAGCTAAAGTGGCTCACACTCAGTACCTACACCCTTTTAAAACTCCCTATTTCTATGTATTTTACGCCTTTTATTATAAAATTGAAAAAAGTCAATTAAGCACAAATTTCGTCAAAATGGGGTTGCTCCAACTTTCGAGACAATTACCCAATTTGCATAAATAAGACAAATATTTTTTAAAATATTACCTTTTTAAACTAAAAGAAATTTACCATAAATGTTTTTTCTAAATATGAGTTTACTTTAGTTTACTTACCTTAAGTGATATTTTAATGTAGTTTGCTAATCTCCATTTCCAGTCTTTGTCCTAATCTAACATTCGGTACAAGTACCTAACACTCAATAAGGGCCTTCTTTTAGAAAGTATAAATGGAAGATGGTATAAAAGTTATATGCAATAACTTGTTAGTTACTTTTCAAAGCAATAAGTAATTTTTCATAGTTTTTCTTTTCAATCTATATTTTGACAACTGACATATTCATTTTACTCCAAATGAGCTTCAGGCTAACGCTTTCACGCACTTTTGCGGTTTTGCGCCGACGGAGCTGCAGGAGATCGCTTCACGAACCTTTTTGGTTATAGGTTATGTGATTTAGGAACTATTTTGCTTACGAATGATTATTCTGGCTGCGGAGGACCATGTTAATTATTTATTTGCTTCTTGTATTTCAATTAAAGTGTATACTTTGTTTTTAATAGCTTAGTTAACTGATTTTTTCAACTTTAATTTCACTTTAAAAGGAATTTTAGGTTATGTTATGACTTTGAATTTTGTCAGATGTCAGATGGTAATACAGATTTCTGTTTTATGACCGCCTGTTTTAAAAAACAAGTGAAGGTTATTCGTTCGTTAAAAAAAAACAGATGAAGGTTATACGCTCCCGGAACGAATACGTTCAGCGAACGAATGAGTTCAATTTAGCAATGAGCCCCAGAATTGAGCCCCTGGTCCCCAACCCGTCGGCAAATGTTGTCAAGTTCGATTATTCAATTGTCTAATCTGGCGCATCCGCCAGGACAGTGCGATTTTTCACTTTTCCGGTTTTCCTGGAAAATGCTGGAACTTAACGGGATACTGTTTTTAAATTATTGCATTGTCATCGGTCCTTGATACGTGTGCAAAGTTTCAAAGAAATTGAATAGCTGGAAGTTGGTAAAAATTAGGCTCAAAGATTCCGTTACATAGATGAGATGGATAGATAGATGGATAGATAGTTACAGCCCAAGTTAATAAAAGCTCAATTGTTAAGAGGGAATGGCATTTAGTCTGCGAGTATTTTGGTTTAAAACATAATTAAAATGATCTGGTGCTAAGCCAGATTGATTTTTAGGTATTAAGTATTAACAGGGAGTAAAGTTTTAGGTTTTGAGTTTTATAATTTTTATGTAAGACTATATTTATTTTTTTGTTTTAATTTTTATGGATCCAAAGAAATCTCCAAAACGATTTTCGGTTTGTCTTTTCGACTATGTCTTAAAAAACCTCGGAGATGACGTTCAGGGAGCGGTTTCGGAGCACTACGTTGTCGAGGGGGGATCGTTTTTAACGTAAATTTCCTATTACCGCCCCAAAATCCCCCATTATGATTTTGGTTCGTCTTTTTAATCCTGCCAGAAAAAGCCACAGAAATGACGTTCAGAGTCTCAAGAAAAGCATTTCTTAAAAACATTTTTGGCTGCACAATACAACTTCCGGTTTGTGTAAGGTAAAGACTAGCTAAAAATTTTACAAATAATTTTTAGAAGCGAATGCAAAAATCGCATTCCGATCTGTCCTGTCCTAAAATTCAGAACTTTTGCTCTTTAGTGCTTTATTGCCTTCACTAAAAATAACAAATATTTTTATAATTTTATTATTAGGACAAAAAGTCTTGCAAAAAAGATTGATGATTCTTTAAATAGTTGTAATTGTTTTTAGAACATGTATTTTTATTCATTTGTCACCAAACATGTATTATTTTTTATTGTATTATATTGTAGATAACGTATTTTCTTTAACCAAATACGTCGCCTGGGGTGCGTAACTCGGATGGGGTATTGGACACTTTAAACTCACTTTAAAAATAAATAAAAAAATATTATATTTTGCACTAAATAAAATTACAATTTTACCAGTATAATACTATCAACATCTCCCTTTCTTCCCTTAAACTATTCGGACAATGGGAACACCCAGTATTTTTTCGAAGTCAGGATTCTACTACCCCCTTCTTAAAATTTTGTTCTCTTTAAATATTAAATTTTTCAGTGTTTGTTTTGCGTTTCTAGGCGACCCAGCTTGTTTAATGTTTTTATTTTATTATTATAAGAGTAACCTAGAAAATTGTTTGATTTATACTTTTTAAACCTTGACACCTCACGTATATTTTTATGTAGCAAATTTCCCAATGTTAAGTAACCCAATTAAAATTTAAATTTCCCAAAAATGTATATTTTTAAAATTCCCAAAATGTATACTTTTTTATACTAGGTGTTCACAATATTTCTACTCATAAACTTTTTTACATGGGGGCAACGGAATCAAAAGCAGGTTTAATATACTGGCAAGAATAAATAGCTATGCATGCCAGTATAATTTACAGGAGCAAAATGTTGTCCATTATAAAACAGTTTATTTTCCTAAAAGTTATGATTCACCTGCTCTCTGGTAAAAGAAACAAACATTTATGAACTAATCCGAGCCTGTCCTGCACTAATTTCTTTTAATTGCAGCTTTACTAAATCCTGTAACTCTGTTTTAATTAATGATTATACCTGCAACACACCATATACACAGAAAGTAAATTTATTTTATGGCGACTTTATGAAAAAAATAAGCAATTAACACCAAATAAAAAGAACATTTAAGAAGTTCGTTATCGCAAGGCAGATGGGCACCTTTAATTTAGCATTTTTTAAATATAAATATTAATTATATTATACTAAAATCAAGAAGCCGGATGGGGGTACATATATGTAAAAAGTTACAATAAAGTATGTTTTTGTATTCCTTAAGTCTTGGCAGCCTGAAGATAAAGTATAAAATAATTTAATTGAGCATTCCAAATTCAGATGTTATGAATGGTCACGGATGTTCATTTGTCTATTTAAAAACAATGTACTATGGTAGTAAGCTTCTTAAAAGTAAAAAAAAAAAAAATAATTGGCGAAAACTTAATGCGGCCTCCACACATTGGGCAAACTATTTGTAAATAATATATGAACTGTCAGTTGATTTAAAACTTAAGTAGTTTTTTCTATTTATTTAGGCGAAAACTGTACATCTAATGAAAAATAACTCAAAAGAATTATTTTATTTTACAACCAAACAAGAAAATATATATATATATATATATATATATATATATATATATATATATATATATATATATATATATGTTAGGGAAATGCAGTGGCGTACTATTTTTTTTTAAATCTTTAGCGTTAATACCTCTCGAAAGACAATTGCAATTAAGGGGTTTTATGCAAACATAATGTCATTTCTAACGTAGTGCCAATGTCAAATGATTTTTCCTAATTTAAGGGCACTGAAATTAATATATAAAAATAATTTTCTCTTCGCTTTGTACAGATATAAAAGCTGAACATAAATATTCATTACTTTATTCTTCATCCAGATGGTTATCACTTGGTAAAGTTGTCAAGCGTATCTACAAACGGAGAAGTGAAATAGTGGTATTTTTGAAGGAAGAAGGTCATAGGAGTTCGGCAGAATTCTGCGCCAAGTTATTTTTACTGAAGCTTTCTTATTTGGTAGATATCTTTTAAAAAATTTATACTTTTAATCAATAACTTCAGGAAAGAATATTGAAAGTACTTGACTTGAGTGAAAAAATTGAATCTTCTTGTAAAAAAATGCATTTATGGAAAAATTAATGAAAGAAATCTGCTTTGATGTGTTTCCCACATTGTGTAGAGGAATCCAGGATTTTCCAGTGGAAAAGAATCATAAAATTGTAATGTTAAAAGCTATGGAGGGCCATTTAGAAAACCTACGTACGAATTTGCAACGATACTTTTTGCAGAAGAAGTAATCATTTTTTTCAATTGAAATTGTTTTTGTAGTCCATTTGACAGTAAACCCAATGGCCTATCACTGGAAGAAGAAAAACAACTAATAGTCGTTTCGTCCAGCACTTCACTGAAAATGGATTTCCGTACCAAATCCTTAACAAATTTTCTGAATCGAACTTCCAAATGAATTCTTAGTAATAAAAGCCAAAGCAATACGGATTTTGTTAGATTTGCCTACGTCCTATCTTTGTGAAACCGGATTTTCTGCTGTTGCTTCATTAAAATTTAAATATCGAAATAGGCTTCAACTAGACAAAGAACGCCATTTTCAATGTGGAACCCAACTTCAGTGTTGCCAACTTTGGAAAATATTAGCACCCAAAGGAAACGCGGCACTCCCCTAAAATCCCCCTAAAGAAAAAAGCGTTAGTTATTTTGGGAAAATAACTTTTAAAGACCAACAAAACAAAGGTTCTTAAGTAAAAACCCTGGAATCGCGTTAAAAACCCCTAAAATACAGAATTGTTTTTGTAGTCCATTTGACAGTAAACCCAATGGCCTATCACTGGAAGAAGAAAAACAACTAATAGTCGTTTCGTCCAGCACTTCACTGAAAATGAATTTCCGTACCAAATCCTTAACAAATTTTCTGAATCGAACTACTACGTCCTATCTTTGTGAAACCGGATTTTCTGCTGTTGCTTCGTTAAAATCTAAATATCGAAATAGGCTTCAACTAGACAAAGAACGCCATTTTCAATGTGGAACCCAACTTCCAACTTACAGAGGTTGTGTGCCACAAAGCAATAGCATTTCATTAGATTCTAAGAATAGTCAAAAATTAACACGACCCCTGGGGGCGCGCTCCAGAGTTTGAAAATCCGCTGGTTTAAATGATGTTGTTTTCTTGTTTGTTTTTTGTTCTGTTTAATAAAATTGCCTAAATTATTTTTATATCACCCTGTATCAATTCTTTAAATTCCACCATTCTTCTTGATTACTAAGAATATTTCCTGCAAACATAGTTCTTTTAACATGGTAAATTGGTTTAAAATGAGGCTTTTATTTCTCTATGTAGTAATGTTATACGACAAATCAAACTAATTTATTACGAAATTGCCGACAGGTATATCGTTTTCTTTGAAAGAACCTTTGCGGCAATTGTTTAACATAACTTAAGGAATTAATTCCAATACCATCATAAATTACCTTACTAGAAAATTACTTTTATTGCAGTTTTAAAATAGTGGCATAAAATTACTATTTTCTAATGGCGCGGCATGACAAAAATGGAGTAAAACCACCAACTGTATGCAATTCACAGTGCTTTACAGTTATTAATCGATAGTCTGGTATTCTCAGAAGTTCAATTTGAGGCGGGTTTCTTGAAAGCGATTACATTTAATTGATTAAAACTAACCCGACTGCGCTGCCATCTAGAGAGATGACAAAAAATGGATGATCCAACTTAAAACAACTTTCCGCCATTACACAATTGGCCGAATAGATTGCGGCAAATAACTTTCGTTGTATAATAGAGCAATGGCACTTTTTATTGGCCAAACGGGTGGTAATTTTAAGAGACTGCTTTTAAATGAATGCTATTAATTAACCTCACGGTTGTTTTATTTGACGATTAGTCCTATATGTAGAAAAGTGAACATTGCCTTTTAATGCCATATGGGCTTCAGTTTGCTGGTGAAAAAGTCTTACAGGAATTGAAATTAGCTTGAAATCTAGCTCTTCTTTAAATGGGCAATGTCATCAGCAATTAACGATCGGCAATTGAGTTTCGCCAACATGTACCATGCTTTTATACAGGTTGATGGACAACGCGACCACCCAACATTTATTTTCCTAAAAAAACTAATTATTGTAAATACAAGTGCAGTCGAATTTCTGCATATTTATTTTAATTAGTATAGAGGCAGGCCATTAATATTTAGACATATTTTATTCATAAATTGCTTTTAAAAAATAAAGGTTTTAAGATGCGGTTTTTTAAAATAGGCCGGATTTAAAAGAAAAAATTATATCTTTGCCATTTTGTTGTGGAATTATATTATTATTGTATTAAAATGACCGATTTCTGATAACAGGCATGTTTGTTACTTAAAATAAAACATACTGTATATTTTTGCAAAACTAATATTTAATAAAAAATCAACAAAAAGTATGGGTATTTCAAAAATAATTGATTTCTTGTCCTTTAAAAATTTGATCTACGGCGCAATGTAACAACCTTTTTGGTCGTTACAAGTATAAATATAATCTAGTAAATATTTTACAATAAAATTTGCAAATTAAGAATTTTGTGGTTAGTTTTGGTTAAGTTTAATAATCATTTTATAGTTCGGAAATATTCAAAGGGAAATTTAATGTCAGATAGGGCCTATTGATTTTACTAAATTTAAATTTCTTACCTTAAATTAATAAATAATCCATGAAGAAAAATAAAAACTTAGAATTATTTTGGTCATTTCAATTTCACAACACATTTAAAATAACTTATACCCGCAATCTCGGCTTGAGAAAAGCGTGCGTATAAAACAAAATACAAGGAATATTATACACTTTATTTTATTTTACTTTAAAACCAGATATTTTTAATAATTGGAAAACTTTGCCCAAAATACCAAATATTATTGTTTTGTAAAGCCATTTTTGGTACTAAACGTCAGATTTCACCTGCAAGGTGAGTGCGCTATCAATTTGTACGCACAATGGGCTCTGATAAGAGAAAATGTTGCCGTTTATATTGTTACTAAGCTGGTCATTTTAGGATTTTTAATATGTTCTTAATAACTTAAATAATATTATTATTATTCTCTAAAGTAAACTTGTTTTTAATGATTTTCATAAATATAAAGAAAAATTTAATTTTCAAATGAAGGACTTAAGTAGGGGTGTGTTAATTAATTTTAAAAATTGAGGCTGACGTCACTAAAATGTGTTTAAAAATGAAAACTGGCAATTCTTGTTTAGGGATTTATTTATTAAGGGTTGGCAAAAATACATAGAAATGGAGATGTTTAGCGTAACTTTAAATAATATTTTAGCGTAAACCGCGCTATGTTAAATACGCTTTAAAACAATTAAAATTAGGGAATCATGTATTTTTATAGTAGTTTTTCACTAATTAGGACCTTCGGAATATAAATAGGGCTTAAGGTTGGTTGTTTATAATTTAAATCTTATATATAATTTAACGAAATTAACGTTGTAGCAACATATTGCTAAATGTCTCATGTAATCTAGAATCTTGGTTCCCGAGGTACCTTAGTGTCTTCGAAGAGGAACGGTTTCACGTTCTTTTCCTTTTCTGTGCTGAAATGTGGCAAAGCTAGGACTATTGCTGATCTTGTGTGATCATCCGCCATTGTTGTGGGATTTAAAGTCTAGTTTTGCAAAGTGTTTTCTTATTGTGTTTCGCGTTAGGCGACTAAGTTTTAGTTCGGTATAAGAAAATACGTGCCAATTAAAGGGATTTCACATTTCTAGCAACCGCCATACCTACCATCGACGGCGTGACGCCATTTTGTAAATTGGCCTTCACAGGTACGTTTTTTTTTCAACACTTCAAAATTAATGAGATCAATTAAATTTTACATTTTGTTCTTACGGGTATTTCTATTCTTTTAAGGGGAAAGCATTATTATTCAGATGGTACGACTAGCCATTGTAAGAGATTTTCACACGCAGACATTTTACAGGACCCTCACCTAATCTAAGGAGGTTTGAACTAGAAAAAAATTGAGTAAGTTCGTTCCATTTATTTATTGGTTGTTTTTATTTTAGGGTTTTTTTAGAGCATCTCTTTTAAGAACATTAATTGTGGAACATCTCCTTTTAGAACGTATTTTTTTTCTACAAGGCCCAGTAGCTTATTCTTACATGTTCCGGTTTTTCTTATGGTTCAAAAATAATGTTTATTGGCGTGGTATTTTTCCAAGACAGAGCACCTATACCTATTAGGCAGAGAGAAACATAGCAAGTTTGCATTCAAAAAAAAAAACAAAGGGAATATAATTATTTTCTTAAAATAAATAGCATATAAGCGTTGCCTCTTTATAGTACATGTAATTTGATATTTTGTGAAAAGCCTTGCGTGAAAGCAATCATCATAATTTCCTTTTTTTTTATTAATATTTTTATTAATTTAAATTTGCGTATTTATGAAACGACACATATTTCCCCTCCCTCTACGCTTACGTAAGCTGCGGTAGTGGTGTATACCGGTTGTCCCTAATTTAATTTAACAATTATCTGATAGTTATTTAGTTAAACTCATAGGTTTATTTAGTCGTAGCTTTCATATTGCGCTATATAACAATGATGTATGTTTTATATGATTCGGTAGTTTTATATGATTCGGTATGTTTTATATGATTCGGTAGTTTAAACAAATATGTTTTATATGATTCGGTAGTTTTATATGATTCGGTATGTTTTATATGATTCGGTAGTTTAAACAGTTTCTTTTGGAGTTTGGGGATTAATTTATCCTAAAAACCTATAGTGTTTATGCACTTTAGAATATAATAGCAGTTACTTTACTAACTTTTATTTTTTTTATAAAAATAAATAAACATACTTAGTTATTTACTGGAAAAATTGCTTATTCTTTTTCTATTGTGGCTTTCTTTTTAGGTATAGCATCTATAAAAAAAAACACAATTTCGTGGTTTGTGCATAGTACTGAGGGTTTTAATTTAAAACCACGTGGCGCCCTTAATCTTTTTATATGAACATTAGCTTGTTTATTTACATTTTATGTCTTCGTATATTTCACCCAGCCCTTCTCCACTGTTAAAAGCTGGCGGCAACCTATCAGTACCAACTTAAATAATATAATTCTAACTTTACATATTTTTTTTATAGATGCCTATGTATCGTGTTTAAGATATTAAGGGTGGTTACAGCAATTAGGAATATAAGGACCAGTAGTACAAAGCAGCAGTGGTGAAGCGTGCCTTGAAGGGGCCCCATATCACAAATAAGTTAAATGGCCCTAAAATAAATTTAAAGATAAAAAGAAGAGATCCTTACTTTCCAAGATAATTTTTTTTTTTATTTTAGCATAAAAGATATTAATTTTAGCTTTTAAAATTGCCGATGATATTGCCCATATGAAATGGCATTTTTTCGTTTTCCAAATGCGAAACAATAGCACAGACAAATGAGTTAATTTCTTTTACTACTACTACTTAAAGTATTTTATTGACCATTTAGGCAACCAATAAAAACCTTTTAATAGTAGTACTAAAAGCAATTAATTAATTTTTCTATGTTTTTATTTTGCATTTTAAAAACGAAGAAATAATTGCCATTTTATGCCACATGGCGCTTCAGTTTGCTACCAAAAATTAAAATTGCCTTAGAATCTAATTCTTTTTTATATGGGCAATATTATTAGCAATTAATTTTAAATGCTTAGTTTATAAGAGCCAGATTGTGTTTAATGACCATTCGGAGGTGCGAACCAGGTATGGCATTGTGTCCAGGCCCATATAGAGGGATAAAAATTTTTTGGGGGGCAAGAAAGTACCAAAAACACCTTGCTTACCTACAAACCGTCGACAAATCTAACAAAAGAAACGTACTCCCCTTTCCGAATTAGCGAATAAAAATATTAGTACCTGGGCCATCAATGAAGTGGACTTCATGATAACTACACTTTTAAAATCTATTTAGAGAAATGCCTTTTAACAAGTTTACCAGGAATACTCATATCGCCATATTATATAGAACCGGCGCATTAATCCTTACGCCCCCCCTTAAACATGTCATTTCTGAACCTTCAGGGTTTGTGATAAAAACACTTGTATTTTTGATTTTAACAAAAAGATTGTGTGTTATAACTAATACGGACGCTATCGTCCGACAAAAAAGTGACGCGTTCGCCCAGTCCGACATCCCAAAGATGTCAATTTTAAGCCTTATGGTGTCGTCACTATAACACTTACCATTTTTGACATAACGTTTAAAAATTACATGTAAAACATCATGGTACACTTATCCGACAAAAAAGTGACGCAAAAGCTAGAGAAACGGGTTCAAATGTCAAAATTTTAGGTTTTTGGATTTTCTCGAAAACCCTATATTTTATCGAAAAAATACTATTAACCAAAGCTGTTGATCTGAAAATTCTCTATAAAAATGATTTTTATAACTTTTTTCCTGAAACTTACCAACAAAATACTAGAAAAGTTCAAGGTTACAGCTCCAATTTTTTTTTTTTTTTTTAACTTTTAAAAATATACATGAGTAGGGAACCTTAGCCAGAGAGCATATTCCCCCACTCCTTCCAATGACCTTGGCCACGCCTCTCTGACCTTGGTGCGCATGCCCCGCCCACTTGACCTTGACATTGAGGTTTGGTCCAGCCCACTTGGCCTTGACCTTGAGATTTGTCCTTGGCCTTGAGATTTAAACTTGGCCTTGAGATTTGTCTTTATCCTTGAGATTTAAACTTGGCCTTGAGATTTGTTCCCGACTATGTTTAACCTTGATATGTTTGGCCACACCCACTTGTGCGTGAACGTTTCCCTATATATAGTAGGATGAGGAGTATTTTACTTTCAGAATTCGACAGCGAGTTTAGTGTTATCAGTACAGCAGCCGCAGCAGCATACCACAATAATTAAAATGGGTTACGTTTGTGAATGTGGTGTGGTGTTTACACGTAATTACAATATGAATCGTCATAAAAGGGAATCGTGTCGTTTGGAAAGATCTTTAAATGTGCCTGGAGGAAAAAGAATGTGTATAGATGGTGTTACGGTGGCATCAACGCCAAAGATGGAAACTTGTGTTGCATGTAAAATAGATATTCCATCAAATCATAGGTTAGCTCATCAAAGAACATTGCAGCATAGAAATAATGTGTGTGTGCCAGTGTCCCGTAATGTTCAACTAATACAAAGCGCCTTTAAAAGCAGAATTGCCACTTACCGCATCAGCAGTGATACCGAGCATCTGGATTATGCGGTATTTTTCAACGAAATTAAGTGCAATGTTTTTAGAGTGATAAACGATGCATTACGGGTGCATCACGCATTAAAAATAAACATGATTTCTGTTGGCTTGTATCTGTTACCATCACAAGATATATTTAGCGAGAAATCCTTCAACACCCCCAACCATATTGTGACAGTTGAAAGTGATTTGGAGGCAGTTTTTCAATCTTTTACCGAGATAATGATGAACCAGTCAACGGAATTTCAGGAAAAAGATTCAGGTATGTTAAAAACAAATCTAAGTGTAGTAATAAGTTAACTAAAAAATATTTTGTTTTTGCAGGGTGGGCGCTGCAAAGAATATTATACTTAGAAGTCAACATAAACAAGTATGCACCCGTAGGTGCATCTTCCTACATCAGTTTGCCGCGATTCATAGAACTAAAACGAGCTGTGATTAATGTTAGGAACAATGATGAATACTGTTTTGCCTGGGCCATAACATCTGCTCTATTTCCAGCGAGTGGTTCATCCAACCAGACGACATCATATCCACATTTTCATCTGTGCTTAATTTAACAGGTATGGATTTTCCAGTTAAATTGTGTAATATTAAAACATTTGAAGAACATAATAATATATCCGTGAATGTATATGGTCTAGAAACCACATTTGAACATGGTAAAATAAAATATGAAGTTGTAGGTCCACTGAGGTATGCTCCAAAAAATTATTAAGACATGTAAATTTGCTGCTTATCACAAAAGATTGTGGTATTAAAGATGATGATGAAGATCACATGTGTGACGTAAATTGTTCAAAAAGTCATTACTGTTGGATTAAGAATTTATCATCCTTAGTTTCTGCTCAGATCTCAGCGCATAAACATAAAATGTACTTTTGCGATGGCTGTCTCATTCACTTTACTTCATCAGCTGCTTTAACATCACATCAACAGTTTGATTGTAACCATGTGTATTCATTAACACCCTCAGTGGACATAAAACTAGATAAATTTGGAAACACCGTGCCGGAAAATATACTAAAATTCGAAAACATCGAAAAACAAATGCGCGTACCGTTTATTGTATACGCGGATTTCGAATCAGTCTTAAAGCCAATTGAAACGGTCACCCCTAATCCTGAAAATTCCTATACCTTGAAAAGCTTCAAACATGAGCCATACTCTTTTGCATACATAATAAAATGTTCTTTTGACGATACCATTTCCAAACTTGAGCTATATCGTGGTAATGATGCGGCCAAAGTTTTTGTTGACCGATTAGAAAGTGATTTAAGGTCTCTTGTATAATACCCATATGAAAGACATTAAACCAATGAAACCTTTAACCGCGGTTGAGAAAGAGGAATTTAAAAATGCCCAGTTTTGTGGTATTTGTGAAGGCCCCTTTAAAACAGATGATATTAAAGTAAAAGATCATTGTCATATTACGGGTAACAAAAGATTTGGTGCTGCACATTCAATTTGTAATTTAAATTATAAATTACCTAATTTCTGTTCCGATAATATTTCATAATTTAAGCGGCTACGATAGCCATTTATTTATAAAAGAATTGTGTAGATATGGGGACAAAATTTATGTTATAGCTCAAAGTAAGGAAACGTATATATCGTTTACCAAGAGCATTTACGTCCACGACTATGTTGACCGCAAGAGCGGCACTTTGAAAAGAAAATATTTAAAGTTGCGGTTTATTGACAGTTTTAAATTTTTGTCTACATCGTTGGAAAATTTGGGTAATGGCTTAAATATTGACGATTTTCGTGAGACGCGTAAACATTTTCCTTAACAATGATCAGTTCAATATGATGCGTAAAAAGGGGGTATTTCCCTACAGTTTTATCGATTCAATTGAAAAATGCGCTACCCAACTCTTCCAACAAAAACTCAGTTTTACGACAATTTACGTGAAGAGCATATCAGTGACGAAAGCTATGAGCGTGCTAAAGAAGTATGGCGCATGTTTGGGTGTAGGAATCTTGGCGATTATTCCGATTTATATCTCCAAGTCAGACGTTTTAGTTTTATGCGATGTCTTTGAACAATTCCGCGATTCATGTTTAAATGTGGATAAACTAGATCCTGCGCACTATTATACCCTACCAAGTTTGTCATTCGGATTGTATGCTGCGCATGACCAAGGTAGAGTTGGAGCTTTTGACCGACATAGATATGGTGCATTTTTTTAAAAAAGCTTATACGCGGCGTGCATAAGTCAGTGTACAGAAAAGGAAGCATATTGCCAATAATTCCTATTTACCAAATTTTTGATCCTAAAGAACCATCCTCGTTTATTATGTATTTGGATGCTACAAATTTATATGGTCATAGTATGTCTCAAGCATTACCATACGGCGGTTTTAGATGGTTGTCAGAACGCGAAATATTAGATTTAAATATCGTGAATATTGATGATGACAGTCCACAAGGTTACATACTGGAAGTGGATGTACATTATCCAAATGAGTTATTCGACGCTCATGCCGATCTTCCGTTTCTAGTCGAAAATATTAAACCACCCACGGACGCGACTTCTTCAAAATTACCCAAATTAATACCAAATTTAAACGATAAAAAAAAGTATATTGTTCATTATAGGACTTTAAAACAAGCCATTTCAAACGGTCTTATGGTAATGCAGACACATAGGATCTTAAAATTTGATCAAAAGAAATGGTTAAAGGAATATATTGATTTTAACACAGAATTGCGAAATAAATCAACTACGAAATTTGCTAAAGATACGTTTAAATTGAAAAATAATGCGATTTTTGGTAAGACAATGGAGAATGTTGATAAAAGAAAGGATATTAAACTAGTTACTCATTGGCAAAATAGTCAAGGTAGAGCAGGAGCAAGAGCTTTAATTGCTCGTCCCAATTTTAACAGCAGCTCCATTTTTACCGAGGATTTCGTTGCTATTCATATGAATAAATTAAAAATAGTTTACGATAAACCAATTTATGCCGGGTTTTCCATTTTAGATATTTCCAAAACAGTAATTTATGATTTCTTTTACAATTTTATTAAATCGAAATTTGGCGATAAGGCTTCATTACTATACACTGACACGGATTCTCTCATTTTAAAAGTTTTTACCGATGATTTTTACCGCGTAATTAGAGAAAATCCCGATAAGTTTGATACATCCAATTATCCGGAAGTTAATAATTTTAATATTTTAAAAATACATCAGTGGTTGGCCGTATGAAAGATGAATTTCCTTGTGATCCGATAGTCAGCTTCTACGGTACTGGAGCCAAAGCTTATTATGTAAAATCTGTAAAAAGCGAATTAAAAAAGCTAAAGGCATAAAAACGGCGGTAATCGAGAAGGAGCTTCAACTGTCGGATTACCAGAAAATCGTTGAACAAGGCGGCCTGATATTCCGAAAAATGAAAACATTTCGGAGTAATTTACATGATGTTTACACGGATGTAATCAACAAAGTGGCCTTATCACATTATGATGATAAACGTTTTATTATTCCGGGTACAACAAAAACTCTACCTTGGGGTCATTCAGATATCGATTTTTACCAGACAGATCCCGATGTAAATATACGAATGTTACAGTCTGTGGTGGAAACGTTTCTTACCGATGACAACAATGACACCGTCGTAGCCACCGCCGATGATGATGATGATAACGAGAGAAAATTACAAAACTTGTTGGCAACTGTAGAAACGTTTCTAGCCGATAATATTTAGTTACTGGAAAATCCATATTATTTTTGTTATGCATACAACATTATACTACCACACATTTTTTATATTTTTGTATTGTAATTTTTACCATAATTTATTTTACAATAAATTAATTTCACTATATATGTTGTGTTTTTATTTTGAGTATAGGGTTAATCATACCTGCTAATGCATTTATTAAAAAAATAGTTAAAGAAATTATGATAATCCATATTTTGTTTAATTATTTTCTTGTGCACATACACACACACACACACACACAATACTACATTTTCACCTTGAAAGTCAAGGTCTGTTTTAGAAGGTTAATAGTGTGTGTATATACCCAAGATTTGAAACTGGTTGACCTCGAGACAAGATGACCTTGGCTTGATGCTCCGAATGTTGGGGTGGGCGGAGTTTGAAAATAGGGGTGGTGGCTTTAGAATGTAGTAGGGGTGGTGGTGGTGGGGGCTTTAGAATGAAGTGGGGAGTTTGTGGTATAAAGATAGGGATTTTATGCACAGGTATTCAGTTTTAAAGCTGCAAGCAGTCTTTAAAGTTTACAAGTTTTTTTTCCAAGATTTCAAGTGTTTCAATATGAGTGGTGGTGGAAAGAACCTCAGTGTAATGGCAGAAGATTTTGAGCTTGGCTCAAGAACTCAAACCTATTTGGCAGAGGAAATGTGTCAAGACGGGCCCTTCCCCGACCTAGACCTCTCGTTTATTTTGCAAGATGGTCGAGACGAAGAAGAAGAAATGAACCGGGCCTGCTCTTCCATTCTGGAGGATCTCGAAAAAAGTGCGACATTATTCGAGGCGCAGAATGCAGCGACGGCAACAACGACGACGACGGTGTCCACTTCCCGTCCATTAACACCAGCAGCAGCAGCAGCAGCAGCAGCACCAGCGGTGTCATCACCAAAAGTAAATATTATTAGTGATGTGGTGGTGGTGCAAAGACCGAAAGCTGTGAGGGGAGTCAAATTGCAGAAAATTTTGGAGGCTCCTCGAAGTGCAACAACGAAAGTGGCGACTAAATTTTACAACAGTCGTCAGTTGCAGCTGCCTAGTGCTAGTGTTGTAGCAGAACGTGAAGATGCCATTTTGGTCGCGCCAGAACGCCCACTGTCACCCATATTTACGACAAGGGCCGTTAAACGTAAGCGGGTGACAACAACAACAAACAAACAAGTGATCAGCGGACCAGAATGGCTTCAGGAAATCGACTGCAGTCAACGGCGCTCGATGTTTTCGTCGATGGTGAAAGTGCGGGAAGACATTAAAAAAGAACTTTTGGAAAAAGACGAGCGAGTGCGGAAGTGTGAGGCAGAGCTTATTAAATTACAAAAACAGCTGATGGACTTAAAACTAGATGCTGCAAAGAGCCGTCAGCAGTTATCATTATTTAATAAGCTCTGTACACATGATAATGACTGAAATATTAGTAAATTTGTATTTTTGTATTTTGTGATTTTTTTTTAAATAAATCAAATTATTTAAAATATGTTGTGTTTTATTTTCACTATAGGGAATTTTTATTACTTTTTTGCTATTTTCAATTTTTATATCAGTTTGGTGTATTAGCCGAAAACAGTTATAGGAAAAAAAATTTGTTTATTTCTTTCTAGCAATATCCAATAATAAATTGTCAATTTTTCTTTTAAAAATCTATATTTTATATACCTATAGGCTTATAAAATCATCTATAGCATCTAATGCGCCTGGCATTGACTTTAAAAACACCCTATCAAAAAAGTTATAGCTCATAAAAAGCCACAAAATTCCTATTTACACAGTTCAGATTTCATTTTTTATTAAAAATTAAAAGTAAAAAAATTGAATTTTGTGCAATGTTTAACAATTTTTTGATACACTTGGCAACACTGCACAAAAATTTTTATTCTTCAGAAAAGTTTAGGTTTCACCTCTTTTACTCATTTCCAAACTAAAAGTATCATTTTTTGCGCCGTTTACATTATAGCCAATGCGCAGGCTCTGAAACTTTAAACAACCATAACTCAAAAACGGCTCATTTTAGGCTCTTAAAACCAGCACCCACACCCTGGGGGTGATGCCCCTATTTTTTTTATTTTTTTACCCAAAACACTCTGTTTTTTAATGTTTTTTTATTTTTTTTTTTGACGGGTGGCGGGCGGACTTATAAAAAAAAAAAAAAAACCATGCGCAGTCACTTCCGGACTGGTTTCGTCACTGCCAAAAACACCACCCTTAAAAACTTCTATTTAAATGGGTCAATCCTTTCAGTTTTTTCAATTTATATATTTTTTTATATACTCAGATTCCCTATAAAAAAAGTCGATTAGTAAAAAGTACTTTTATTTTTTGCCTATCTAGAAGGGTTACCACGTGGTCCCTTCTGCAAAGTGCCGGACTACCTCGCGAAATTTACTTTCCAATTTTTTATTTTTTGGAATTTTTCAATTTTTTAAATTGCTATTATATGTAGAAAGTAAATGCCATCATTTTTTTCTTTAATAATTTTTTTTCAAAAATTGCTCTAAAACCATTTTTTTTAATTAAATTTTTTGTTTTTTTCAATTTTTTGATTTTTTTAATTTTTTTAAATTGCTATTATATGTAGAAAGTGAATGTCGTCATTTTTTTCTTATAACTTTTTCTTAAAAAATGGCTCAAAAACAACTTTTTTTTAAATTTTGATAAAGGTGTTTTGGGTAAAATAAAAAAATTGAATATTTTAAAAATACATTTATTTTTTTAAATTTATTTTTGAATTTGAAATGTGTAAATAGGAAGTCAGCATATTCTACATACTGTAGAATTCAGGCCATCATCATCCTCAACGTCGATTTCATTTTCAACCATTATATTTTGTTGCTTACATTGTTGCCACCTCTGCAACGACCATCCTTCCGGCAATGAATTAGGAAAATTTCAACCCCATGTAGCCCACAAACATCGCTTCCAAAACCATTTCCCGGAGACTTTGTTACAAAAGGACAGTTCGGGCTCCAATATGAGTGGTCTTTCATAGGATTGTCTTCGGGCTCCCACTCATATCCTTCAATATGGCAAAATGGGCATTGAACAACATCACCATGGTTTGTATAAACAAATCCGGCATTCGCAACTGTCTCTTTACTTGGTGTTTTGTGCGGCCAATTATTAAAAGATACCAGTCTATGTTCATATTTAGTATAGTCTAAATGTGTGGCTGAAGACATCTTTTACTATAGTGAGTGTGTGTGTGTGTATCTGAGCAATTTTATAGATATTCTACATACACATTCTCTTCAAAAATTAGCTCCCCCAACCATCGCCTAAAAAGAACCAATCAGAGCACAGCACAGGTGCACAAAAGGCACCAAGGAGAGCTCAGCATCATTGCGAGACAAAACACGATGAAACCTACAACCGCAACCAGCAGTAGCAGTGTCAAAGTGGTGGGTTAGGTCGCCACCGTATGAAAGTACCACGTTTACCGTTGGCAGAGTGTTGGCGTTATGCTTCAGCAAAAATAAGAATGACGGTTGCAAAGTGTCGAACATTTTTTTTTGTTTTTAATATATAACATATTTACTAAACCTCTTCTTCTTCTTCTTCCTACCAGAAACATATTTATTCTTAATCTGAATAAGAAGATGAAGTAAAAGCCAATGCTATCTAAACCGACATTTAGCTATTTTCTTATTTCTTTACTAAACTGTCAGAATAAAAACAAAATATACTAAGATAGAATATCGTATGCTTTTTTTTTTTTAAGCTTAATTGTCAAATATTTAACTTCTTTCAAAATTCTGTCGTCCTGAGAAGGACGGGATTTTTTTTGTATCGGTCGTCATCGTAGTGTGGGTTCCAGAGGTTTGATGAATTAACCAGGGAAGTATTCATGGGAACCAATGGCTGATGCAAAATCTTCAGTAGAATCTGCAGGTCCATCCAGTTCCACATAAACACGAGATGCAATCTGCGCCCGCCAATGCGGGTCCATTGTGGTGGAATCAGCCGGTCCGGGTGGGCTAGGTGGTCTACGTGTATATCTGTCATAATTCGAATCAATGATGTCTACTTGAATGTCCTCGTCGTCGTCGCTCGCTAAATATTGGTTGTACATCTATTTGGTCTTCTTCCACCATGTCGTCATCTTCCACTAGGTCGTGGAATGGTGGTAAATCGACGACGGCATCTCCGTCGACATCATCCATCCACGCCTCGATATCTCCCCATAAATCGTCGTCGTCGTCGTTTCGGGTAACGGGCACCGTGTCATCCGAATATAAAGATGACCCTCGGCTCCCTGGTCTTTCCTTCTTGGATGTCGACGTCATCCATCTCCGCATCCTCCACTAAATTGTCGAAATCGACGACAACATCTCCGTCGCCCTGATTCACCCACTCCTCCAGGTTGGCCAATATCCCGTCAAGGTTGCCATCCTCCGTGTCAGCTGAATATATTGAAGAGCCTCGGCTCACTGGTCTTTCGTTTTCAAAACTCATGATGTTGATTCGGCTGTGCTTCAGAAGGAACTAATTTCGAAACCAAAAACGTGGCCTTTTTGTTAAAAAAATAAGCTCCACCCACACATTTCTACAACAGACCAATCAGAGCATAGCATGGGTGCACAAAACCGCGGGTCCCTCAGACCTCGGCATCAGTTCACGTCGAGAGTTTAACATGGCAACACCAGCAATAAGAATGGCATCCGCCAAAAAATGTTACAAAACTTTTCAAAGACCGGTCTTAATAGTAAGGCCTAACAACCATGTGGTAGAAGACAGCGTGTGGCAAGAACCGGAAATTTATCACCCCGAAGAAGAAGAACAAGAAAAATCAAACCCCGGCAGCGGCGTCGGAAGAGCAAGCGATGGTGGCAACCCCTGCAGAACCTCTTCGGGGTATATTAGCCTTAGAACAAATTAATACGACAGCCTATATGCGTGGACTACGACGACAAAGACCAGCGCCATACAGGCCAGCACCTCGTTCGGTGCTTTTGTCTCGGGGTGATACACCGCTTCAATAGGACACACTATTCCAAAAAAAACCGGTTCTTTTCAGAACCAAAGCATATTTTTAAAAGAATTTCGTTTGACTATATTTGTTAAAAGTCCATAGTACTATTTTTAAATAAAGAGAGAGAAGTGTGTAGAAAAGTTGAAAATACTTTGTTTATCTTTTTTTTATGCTTCATAATACTTATATTCTACGTACGCTTGAGAAATCCCTAACAAGACGAAACAATTACAGAGTAATATTAAACTCTAAAGTATTAAAAACAAGCGACTTTTCAAAATATTAAAATTTAAAAGTATTACTGTTTTTAATATGAACGAATATCTTTTGAAATTATTTTGTGGCTCTTAAAAGAACCGATTTTCGGGGTGGTGTTCAGGTAGTAGTAGTTGTTGTTGTTTCAGCTGCTGCATAGGTCGACGTCAGTTGTATTTATCTCAGTGGGTTACATATTAGACAAACTGCCGTGGGCATTTCTAATACGCATCGCGCGTTGCAGTGACCACATTTTCCAAAAAAATGGGGTAATCGCATTTCAAAACGGTTGTGCTGGTTTATCCAATTGTTAGTTCTATTTTCGACAGCCTGTCTCCGATAACAGACGCTACATGTATTAACCCCATCCATATCCACGTTGTAAGAAACAATGTAGCATTTTCCATCTGCGTTCTGAACGTCCGGAACCCAAAGTCCAAAGTCAACTTCGATGCCTTCATCAATATCTGACATGTTTTAAATTTGCTGCTGTTGCCTTTGAAAGAACTGTGATGTTGATGGGACTGTGCTTCAGAAAGAACTAATTTCGAAACCAAAAACGTCGCCTTTTTGTTCAAAAAATAAGCTCCACCCACACATTTCTACAACACACCAATCAGAGCATAGCATGGGTGCACAAAACCGCGGGTCCCTCAGACCTCGGCATCAGTTCACGTCGAGAGTTTAACATGGCAACACCAGCAAAAAGAATGGCATCCGCCAAAAAATGTTACAAAACTTTTCAAAGACCGGTCTTAATAGTAAGGCCTAACAACCATGTGGTAGAAGACAGCGTGTGGCAAGAACCGGAAATTTATCACCCCGAAGAAGAAGAAGAAGAACAAGAAAATCAAACCCCGGCAGCGGTGTCGGAAGAGCAAGCGATGGTGGCAACCCCTGCAGAACCTCTTCGGGGTATATTAGCCTTGCAACAAATTAATACGACAGCCTATATGCGTGGACGACGACGACGACAAAGACCAGCACCATACAGGCCGGCACCTCGTTCGGTGCTTTTGTCTCGGGGTGATACACCGCTTCAATAGGACACACTATTCCAAAAAAAAACCGGTTCTTTTCAGAACCACAGCATATTTTTAAAAGAATTTCATCTGACTATAAACCATACAGATGCTCTTGTTAGCGGTCTAAAAGTATGAAATCAACCTATTTTAAGGGTGATGGTGGAAATAAGACGCCAAGAAACATTTCAATACATTTATTTGCATGATTTAAATACATTGCTTATTGTTTATCAAAAATATAAAATAACTTATACTACCACTAAATAGACTTATTTGTAACAATACCATTTAAAATGTTATAAGAAAAGAATAAATCTTCTTTTTTTTAAATAAAAATGTGTTTTTTCTTAGTTTTTTTTCTAGCCAGGAGTAGTTATATTGGTAGTTATGTATTCTTTTTTAAAACATAAGATTGTTTTTTTCTCAGTACAATTTGTATTTATTTTACTTATATCTGTTAACAATATATAAAAAAATTAAACAATATCTGTGTTATCTATCCAGGAGTTAAATTGGTTTGGAAAACCTAACCATTTAACAAATAACTGATTTATTTGATTCTTCTTACGTTCACGAAGGACTTTTTCAACTAAATAGACACCTGGGCTGTTTGTCTTTTGCAGTTCGGCTTCGTAAAAACTACCCATAATTGGTTGACCATTTGTGGATTCCAAAAGATATGTAGGCGGATTTGTTATGTTAACTTTTGCTATTTTAAACTGCTCCGTCGACCACGACGGTGTATAACCTTTGTCGAATATACTTTTATATTTGCTTATACGAACCACATCACCTAAGCGAAATTTAAATTTTTTTGGTACAACTTTTATATGATTGTATGCTTTAATATCGGTATGTGGTTTAACATTTATCGGTTTCATTCCAATGGTACGATGTTTGGTATTGTTGTAAGTTTTTGTGACAATTGATAATAGCTCTATCCATTTGTAGGATCCTCTAGTCGAAAACTGCCTATAAAGTAGATTTTTTAGTGTTCTTATAACACGTTCCACTATTGCCGCTTTTTTCGTACTATACGTGGAATAATGATTGATGTCGTACTTTTTCATTAGAGTTTGAAAAGTCTTATTGTAAAATTCCTTTCCTTGATCGCTTTGCAGGTTGTCTGGTGCATATGCAGCCTCCTCAATAATGTTATTCATTGCTTTGGTTACTTCACTACCAGTCTTTGTTCTAATCGCTTTCGTGTATACATATTTGGAGTAACAATTAATACATACAAGTATGTATCGATATCCGTTATTTTCGTCAGCATATTGCTGCATTTCTGCCAAGTCAATTTGCCACAAATCATAATATCCTTTTATTATTGTACGCCTTCTAACGAAATTTTTTCTGGCCGACCTATGAAGCTCATTAACTATTTTAATTTTTTTCTGCGCTGGGCTCCATATCTTCCGTAGTAGCATCTAGTGAGTTACTGATGGAAATAGGCAAATACATGAACTAATAAACAATACCCTCCTCACGAAGTTCCTCTATAATTGACATTATTTCATTGTCGTGTCCAGTATGACCGGCCATCGTTGAACTAACTAACAATCTTAATCGGTCCACTAACTCCTTGGGTTTATTCCAGTACACATATTCAGATTTCTTAGAAGAAAGTTGTTTTTTCAATGGTATGTGAAATTTTGCAGTCACATTTTTTTTTCGTCGTATGGAACCACCTAGTTTAGATCCGGTCATTAAAGGTTTTATGATTTGCGTGTACTTTTTCCATTTGGTTTCCCTCAGACCCTTCTGACTATTATAATTATTATAAGCAGCATCAGTCAGTACCAAAATATTTTTATAATTTTGTAGGACATGTTCACTTATCTCACTTTCTCTGCCTAGTATATGTGGGTTTTTTAAAAAGAGTAAGTCGTATAACTCACGTTGACCATCAAATGTAGCCACATTTTCGAATTTGTTGTTGTAAAATAACACCTTTTCTCCTTGAAAACGTATTTCCATATTGCCCACATACAATTTTTTCTTATTTTGTTTTTTATGTACCCCATAAACTGTATCGTATAGTGAAGGCTTATTATTAAAACCATTTAAATATGAATCAAGAATATTCTGTAATGGTTTACCACTAGACTTATAAGATGAAATTGATGATGATGATGTCGACTTGTTTGAGGGAGATGGTGTTAATAAATTTGAATCATCAATACTTTTATTTCTTGGTGTAAAAAATGTCTTTGACACCTCTTCTGCTGATGGTTCCACTGCTGAAGTAAACAGAGTTTTTCTTTTTCTTGGGGATTCTAGATGTGCTATTGGAGTTAAGGATTCCATTGCACTTGGTGACCGCCCTGATAAATCCACCATGGGTGTGCTCGTACTGCTAGTTTGTTTCATCGTAGTTGTTGGTACATTGGGTCTTTGCTGACGATTTGTTTGCTGCTGCTTTACGACATTAGATATGGATGTTAATGGTTTGGAGATGGGTTCATAAAATTTTTCCAATTCAAAGTTGTCTCTCACATTTGCCGCTTTAATTTGTTTAAATTTTTTCCTTACAGCATCTGTAGCATCAATCAATTTTCGTTTTAACTCAATTTGTTCGTTCATCGTGATGATGTTCTTCCCAGCGTATACAATGATGTAATAATAATTTTCTTTAAGGACTATACATATATATAGCTATCGAATCCTTTTCGATATCTGCCTGAATTTAAGTCACTATCCTTATCAATAACTAAGAAACCGTATTTATTGTCCCAACATTTAGAACACATTTCTTGAAATTGTGGAAAAGTAACATCGGGTGCAACGTGGTCGGAGAATACGTGACGTAAATTCATTTCATCCTGTTTAAACATAATAATAAAATTTGCATTGTCGCGCACTAGTTGTTTCGGAACTCGTGAATAAGTTTGAGCTAAATAAAAGGAATCTACATTTTTATGTCGCCCCATGCTAAAATATGAACGTATAACATCCTGTTTTTCACACATCACATCATCAAATATGAAAATAGAGTTCGGTTTTGCATCCGATGGTTCCACAATATTTGTTGCATCGCTAAATGTATAGTAGCCAAGTCCTTTTATGGGAGATATAATTTTTTTTAAATACTCATATTTCGGTTGATACAACGACTTTGAATAGATATAAATATTTTCAAAACGTAATCCCATAGGATTTGTAAGCAGTGAAATCATAACATTTGTCTTTCCACAATTCGATGGTCCAATGAGTAATCCGCGAATAGATAATGGAAACAATGGGCCATGTTTTCTAAAATGTGTTTCCCGTTTGACCCGACCCAACTTTTTTCGTCAACATTGTCTATATTAAACTTTTGTTTAAGACATACAATACGCATATTTTAAGAAAACAAAGGTTACTTTTTCGTCAGTCAGATGCCACCCGTGAAACGAAGTGGACGCTCTCGTTATTCAAATAAGACTGGGAAAGGTCTAGTTAATTCGCTAATTAATAGTCTTCCTTTCGAATTACACATACCAGGCTACCAATATTGTGGTCCGGGCACAAAAGTAAATAAGCGTGTAGCAAGAGGTGATCGGGGCATTAATCCATTGGATGCTGCATGCAAAAAACACGATTTATCCTATTTAAATAATAAAAATAATTTAAAGGCTCGACACCAGGCCGATTACGAGTTGGAACAGCGAGCTTGGGAAAGAGTAAAATCAAAAGAAGCAAGCGCTAGTGAAAAGGCTGCTGCTTGGTTAGTTACAAACATAATGAAAACAAAACAGCGTTTCGGTATGGGTGTAAAAAAGTTGCAAGGAAAAAGAAAATCATCTAGTAAAAGAAAACGTAATAGTAGACGTGTACAGAAAATGGCATTCGGGTCAGCTCTTAGACGCCCTATACGTTCGGAATTACAAAAAGCTGGTGGTAAAAACCTTGTGGAGAAGAATTTGATAAAAGCATCAAAAATAGCCGTTACTGCAGCTCGCAAATCGCTAAAAATACTTGGTGGTAGGCGAAAAATTCGCACTCCTAGAATTATACCAATACCAAAAGAGGGTGGTCTGTTACCTTTGATACCAATATTTGCTGGTCTTTCAGCTTTAGGGTCGTTAGCTGGTGGTGCTGCGGGAATAGTGCGCGCTTTAAAAACCGTGAAAAATGAAAGACAAAATAAAACTGGAGCTTCTTTGCGATTGCACTCACAAAGTGGTGGTGCCGGGCTTTTCCTTAAACCATATCGATCCGGTTTGGGTTTATACATGAGCAATAAAAGATATACAAAAAACTAATTGAGTCCCTACCGCAACGTCCATTAACCAATATTGACCTGGAACAGTATTCTACTCAAATGAAAATTACCCATTTTAGAGGTGTTTTTATGCGAGATTCCTTACCAGTACGCGGACCCAGACGATACGAAGCAGCAATTGTTAATTTGGATAGTATGCGGGGAAGGGGGACACACTGGGTGACATATAGAAAGGTAGCATCCCATGTAATATATTATGACAGCTTTGGTGACTTAAAACCACCCTTGGAATTGGTACAATATCTGAAAAGTGGTCCTGAAGCAGCAAAAACTATTAACTATACATATGAACGACAACAAAAATTCGACACAGTCTGGGTGTGGACATTTGTGCTTGCAGTTTCTCTCCACATAAAAATTAAGTATGTCTAGCAAACCCTCAGATGGATCGTGAAAGCTATAAGAAAATGCATACATCTTTAAAGGCCTTTTCTCGGTGTGGCAACAGCTTACTGTAAATGACTGAGGCTGAACTGCAAAATATGCCTAAAGAAGTGATGATTGCTTGTGTTCCAAAAGAGATCGCATTAGTGTGGAGATAAGCTACCGGAACATATAAAAAATGACATCGATATTCTAAAGTACCAGTATTGTACGAAACAGTATAAGCAAAACAATGTCGAAGAAAATGATGAGATTGGGGTAGCAAAGAGGTTATTTTGCTGCTATTGTAAAATAAACGATATACATATCCGTGCAGAAAGTACCAATAAGTTGCCAAAACGAAGATTTAGTTATTTAAATTGTTGTAGACAACAATAAAAATAACTACCAGCATATATTTACCATCAGTCATGTCACACACATTCACCCTGACGGGCCGAAACAGCGTCTTAAGCTCAAACTTTTACCCACCAATCGAATTAAATGCATCAAGCCAATATGGATTGGCACTTTTGGGATTCTACAGTTACAATTCTATTTTTAATATTGACGACAGTAATAATTGTTTTTCATATGGAGAAGAACAATGGCAAACATTTAAAAAATTAAAAATTACACCTGGAGCTTATGAAATAAGTGACATTGAACAAGCCATGATTGCAGCGATACGAACATCTGCCAACGACCAAGACGAGATAATTTTTTTATTAACTCCCAATAATAATACCTTAAAGTGTGAAATACAATCGAAATACACGATTGATTTTACTGAAAAAACAGTATAGGTAAAGTGCTGGGTTTTGAAAAAAAGGTGCTAAAAGGTGGGGTGAAGCATGAATCATCATCG
Organism: Listronotus bonariensis; assembly: GCA_014170235.1. Taxonomy (NCBI): domain Eukaryota; kingdom Metazoa; phylum Arthropoda; class Insecta; order Coleoptera; family Curculionidae; genus Listronotus; species Listronotus bonariensis. The sequence goes on from JACEGR010001000.1 coordinate 50,142, forward strand.
CAAGTAGAAATTATGAATGTACGTATAATAAGAATCGATTGTAACATAACAGCTGGTGCCCATTTAAACTCAAAGGAATGCCATATTTTATATGAATTTGATATCGACGTTGAGCCCGGCTATAAAATAACGAAAGAACCACAAAATATTATTTATATGCCACTTACACCCAACGGTCGTCAGTTCATAGATAACATTACTCTTAGCATCTTGGATGATAACGGTGGCCTTATCGACTTTAGAGGAGAGAAAATTATCGTCAAACTTGAGCTGAAGAAAATTGCATAAATATGGGATTTCGTTTCAATCGGCAATTGCATTTGTTGTCTTCAATGCAACAGCAAAAGCATAAAAATAAAAAGTCTACTCAAGCACGGACCATTCGTGGTCTGAACCTTCAATCGAAAGGACATAATCACATTAACCAAAGACTCTCTGCGAGGGATTTAATTTTTTAAAATCCATCGGATTGAAGATAAGAAAAGGCTAAATAATGATGATGATGACTAGTGAGAAAATTGAAGTATTCAGCGAACCCATCATGGATAACTCTATTATTAGCTTACAAGAGCATACTTATAAACCGTATGGGTCGCCAGCATTTGAAAACTCAGACGAAATTCGTATTCCTGTTAATTTCCAAGACATAATTTTGGATATATCCGACAGTTACATTTATATTGAAGGAACGTTCAAACCTAAAGAAGCCAGTAAAATATGTTACCTATCCAATAACGCTCTCGCCTTTCTATTCGATGAAATCCGCTACGAAATGGGTGGTGAACAAGTTGCTGTCGTACGAAAACCCGGTATTACTACAACATTAAAAACCATGGTTTCTTTTGGCTCTCAGCAAGCAAAGAGCCTTTACCAGTCGGTTGGGGCTTAACCGAAACAAACCAAGCAATTTGGGATGCCACAAGTAAAGTGTTTTCGGGGAAATTACCATTAAAATATTTAATGGGTTTCGCCGAAGATTACACAAAAGGCATTTTCAACGTTAAACAGGAGTTAATTTTAATAATGGCGCGTACCTTCAAAAACTCCTACATCGGACAATGTGATGCAGATATAGACATTAATAAAGTGGAATGGAAAATTCGTCATATCATCCCAGATGATCGTCAAAAGTTAAAAATTATGTCACGCATCAATAAAGGTGGAAACAATGCAATTATTCAAATGTCGTACAGAAATTGGGATTTATACCAGCTTCCCACGCTGCGACAAACATCATCAGACGTTTGGGCTGTGAGGACTAGCACGAGTTTAGAGAAACCTCGCTACATCATACTTTCCTTTCAAAGTAACTCCAATGTGGATACGAGAGAGAAGGACGCAACCAAATTTCAATATGCAAATATAAGCGACGTTAGATTGTATCTAAATTCGACAGTGTATCCTTACGAAAGATGGAACTTTGATTTCGCCAAAAAACTTTACGCAGCAGCCTATTACAATTATGAAAATTTTCAAAGCAGTTATTATGGTCGTGAAATAAACGATCCTATGATGGATTTGGCCGAATATTTGGACAATCCAGTGTTTGTAATTGATTGTAGCCATCAGCCAGAAGCAGTCAAATCCTCTACAGTAGACGTAAAGTTGGAATTTCAAACAATTGGTGGACAACAGTTTCCCAAAGACACTAAAGTGAACGCATTGATTATTCACGACTCATTTTTTTCCTATAATATTATGAATGGTAGTGTTACGAATAGATCTATTTAGTACTAGTTTTATGTTATTCTTACTCTATGTGTAACACAGAACCGAATTTATTTTGTATTAATTACCAATAAATTTGATTAAATATAAATTTTGTTTTATTTTGCCCCATAGTTTAATATAAACAAGCAATTACAAAATGCTTAGGAAGTTATTCGTATTATTTATTGATGCGAGGTAACATAATAAAAACAACAATAACGGTAAATTTTTTTATTTATTTATATTGTAACAAAAGAAAGGTTGACAATAAATGTTAAAGTTAGGATTTTTGATACAGCCTCTCATTTTCTAATAACCTATTTTTTTCATCATTAAGGAATTATTTTTCTTTATTTTTTCAATAGTAGTGTTTGGTTGCCATCCATCCTTCAGGAAGCGAATAACCACTCGCCATCCCTAGCTCAAGAGACAAATAAACCAATAAATTTATTACATTCGCTTTTTGTAAGTAGTCTCTGCTACATTAATAGGTGAAACAGCAATTGTATCATAAATTTTCTTCTCGAGAGATTGAAATGTTTTTTCATATTTTTCCAGTCTTTCGTATAATTTTATTATATCAAAATTAAGTACATCTTTTTCTAGTTGATCCATTTTTTTAATCTGATGGAGAAATTGTTACTTATATCTTTATTTATCATTTCAATAAATTGAATGTGAAGTTTGTGAACTTCTTTTTCACGAATTCCTGAGTGGCAGCATCACTTACCATTGTAGGTGTGCCAACATTTGTTAGACGTTTTCCTTCAATGTCATATTGACCGTCAGAGGTAAGCCTGAATCCAACTTCAGGTAAAACACGTAAATTTTTAAATTTATTATACTTGCTCTGGCGACCAAATTTATCAATTCTGTTGTTAACATGAGCCATACTTTACTCACACTAAACTATTTTTTATAAATATCTGTTTTATATGTATACATTATCAATGTCCATTTAAAACAACTTTAAAATATTATTAAAACAATATGTCGTTAACAGCCTTCTCGAGTTGTTGAAATTTTGTTTCAATCTTTTCAAGTCGGTCGTATAATTTTATTAAATCAAAATTAAGAACATCTTTTTCTAGCTGTTCCAATCTCTTGAATTTTGCATCGTATAATTGTATAATATCCTCATTTATTATTTTAGCCATTTGGATTCGAAGTTCGTGAATCTCTTTTATTACATATTCCTGATTAGCAACATCATTAGCTATTGTAGGCGGAGCAACATTAGTTAGGCGCTTTCCTACAATATCATATTGACCATCAGAGGTAACTATAAATCCAACCCCTGGAAAACCACGGATCTTTTGAACTTTTTCATAATTACCTTGACGACCAAATTTATCAATTGTGTTGTTGACACGACCCATTTTTAACTTAAACTAAACTATTCCAAATGGAATTCCTATATATATGTAACTAGCTGTTAATCGATGGTGGTGGTCAAGAGTCAAAACCACCACCACCACCATTCGAAAATCAAAACACAATAATATACTAAAAAATATTTATTTTACAAGTTAATTTTATGTGCTATCATCTTCTATATAAACATTTGCATTATTCAGACGGTCATCATCATCCCCGGTTGAGGTGGAGGGAATCGGCGGCGGCGACCCATTTCCTTCGTCATCCACATTAGGCTTTGTTGTGCTGGTGGTGGTGGTGGTGGTGGTGTTGGCGGGAATAAGCTCATACTTGATTATTATTTCTTTGGGTAGGTGTGGAATATTGATAAGATACACCTTTAGATCTTCATCAATCATTTCAACACAAAATTCCTCAAGATTCAGGGAACCATACAAATACTTGTCACATAGGTGTGCTCCTGCTAGCAGATTGGTAGCTTCCTTCATATATTTTCTATATTGATTAACAGTTGCTTCAATAGCTATATTATCACATGTTGCAAAGTCCAATATTTCTCGCGCTATATCTCTTAATTTAAACCCCAACCAAACCATGTAGGTGTATCTGCACTCGTCAGTTATTGCATCGTCCAACATCTTTACAGAAAAAAAGAAAAGACTGTATTTTGTGAACGCGCAAAAGATATTTTAACATTTTTCAACTATGATACATTTTAACAAAGATATATTTTACAATAAACGATCAAAAGTTAATAATGCCCTAGAACTGTTACCACCATTAAATATACGCTTACTCTGCCCCAGATATGTTAACGTATATTTGCCCTCAGGTTCATTCATGGCAAGTAAAATATCATCAGACAGATTTTCACATATACGTTTCGGTAAAAATACTTGAATTGTAACATTATTTACTTGATCATACAATGTTGTGAGAATAGTTTTCCCAAAACGAGTAGTCATTGCAACCATTTTTTCAATTAAATAAACTCCTCCCACAACTAAATCGGAAATTTTCTTACGTTCAACAAAATCATCTTCACTGTTAATCATTTTATTAATTTTATCTATAGTTTCTTTTGTAATGCTCATAGTTGAAAAATATTGTGTGTGTGTGTGTGTGTAATATCAAACAAATACCTTAAACAGTCACTTGCACAATACACAGATTCTACTTTACTGTAAGAGTTCTCTGACGAATATACCGTCTACCTTTCGAGCACACATTTATATAGAGATATTTCAAGGCTAACATACAATAGACTCCCCCTTCTCTCTCTAGATCAAATCTCAAGGCCAAGTTTAAATCTTAAGGACAAAGACAAATCTCAAGGCCAAGTTTAAATCTCAAGGCCAAGGACAAATCTCAATGTCAAGGCCAAGTGGGTGGGACCAAATCTCAAGGTCAAGGTCAAGTGGGCGGGGCATGCGCACCAAGGTCAAGAGGCGTGGCCAAGGTCATTGGAAGGAGTGGGGGAATATGCTCTCTGGCTAAGGTTCCCTACTTACATGGTGATGATGTGTAGGGCTGATGCTTACCAGGTGATAATTGTCGTACTTAGCATGCTATGACTCAGCACTATACAAATTTCTCGCCTTATAGGTAAAACTTTACTCGAAGGGTTTCCTAGCTCTGGGACTATTGTGACGTATATTTTTGGAATTACAAATTACATGGGGCCACTTTACGTCACTGGGACAAATAAACCATATGGAACTATCTTCTTGGACCATAAGACCGGTGGACAATAAACTATCTTGACATTTTTAACTAAACTACGGGAACTCACTTAACTTCGTAATTTTGTACGGGCATACCCCCCACTAGGGGTAGCCCGTACGGGCTTAACTAAAACTTTAACTTTTTACTTGACTTCACTTCTACTCTAATATTTTTCCAACTTCTTTTTCCCCTCATTATTAGTACAAGTTGAACTCAGTATTTTGGTGACTTAACACGTTGTTGACCCTGAGTAAAATAATATGACCCAGACTCTGTTATTGTTTGGTGACAAAAAACCTTGCACTATTTTCTTGATTATTTTTTAAATTTTTGGATGTGGTTTCTTTAATGCCAAAATAATTAAATAAATATTAAAATTATTAAAACCCATATACCCCCATACAGGGTGTTCACACTATTATTAATAATTTTCATACTATTGAATAGGTATTGTTTCTAAAAATAACGTTTAAAGGTCATGGACTAGGCCTACGGGGCAGGGCCGTATTAACTGTTTGAGGCGCCCTAGGCTAGAATTCCCAGAGCGCCTATTTTCCAAAAAATGGTTCTTTTCTCCGTAGCGCCTATTTGGAGTGCCAGGCGCCTTACTTTACTAACCGAAATAAAATTTGATGACAAAAAAGGCCTTATTCACAGAGAAATTAGTCACCAAAAATCCCTACTATGTGGAAATATGTGCAATGTGCGCATATCATGTAGATCGTGATTCTAATAAGCGCAATATCTGGGAAATGGTAGGTCTTAGAGTAAAAATCATAGAAACCATTTTTATAAAGAACTTTGACATCTACAACTAGTGTTTTTTTTTTTTGATAAAATTCACAAAAACCAAAAACTCTGACCTTTGACCTCGAATAAGTGTCAAACCACATATGGGATCGATGGGAACTTTTGGCACTTTATTAGTAACGGTAAACCCAAGGTCTCTACAAAAATTTGGCTTTGTCAGAAATTGCGTTATTTGATCCATATTTTTATGCTTAAATTGACCGGATACACTATAAAATCTTATAGAAAACAAAGAATTATTCTTTATTAACAAAAACCTTTGTGTATAGTTAAAGAATTGCATGTGATACTTCTTATTACCAATAATACTTCCTTATTACATTATTCATACAGCCACGGGTATTCATTACTAATTAATAGACTTAGAAGAATTTATTCAAAAGTAAAAGTAAAAGCTAAATAAATAAATAACACTAGGATGATAAAGTGCCCATACACACACAATGTTAATGCCTATACAGGTGCAATACAGAATTTAACATATTTACGTGCTAAAATGTAATAACCGATCACAATTATCCTGGTTATTTTACCAATTATACAATTAAAATATTTCACCTTCTTAAGTAAGTAGCCTACTTACAACTATGACGGTAGCAATAAATTAAAGAATTATGTTCCGTTTCATTTCATTTTTAATGATTTAGATCGTTATAGATATTATGTTTAAGTAGGTAGGGGCGATTTTTAGGGTTAGATTCAGTGGCGGCGCTAGAGGGCTAGGGGTGCCTCCCTCCGAAAATAAGAATAAGGCGCCTTAAAAACATTAACATAAGCAAACCACGCGCTTGTGGCTGCAAGCGTCGATTTAAGCAGTGAAGTGTGCGCCAATAACTTGGATGGGTGATCGGCATTGTGGGTTTTGGGCAACGGCACGCGGTGTTCTGCTCGGGGGTGAACAAACGGACCGAGCAACAACCATCCAAGTTATGGAATCGCCGCGGTGTGTGAATGGGAAGAAGTAGGGGTCAAGGTACAATAAGCCTTCAGGCTGCAGTGCACCACCTAGGGGGCGGTCGTCGGACCTGGGTGGGATGACCCCGAAAGGGCGAAAAAAACCCTTATAACTAAATACATTTTGGCACGTAAACAAACAATCTGCTGTTTTTGTTTATGTCGTATTGTAACATGGTATTTTCCTTACGTCACTGAGCTGTTTTTTATGGTTCTTACGTAACTATTGGCTGCAGAAGCCTGTATCTAGATTTTAAATAATAAATTTTCAGAGTTTGCGTAGAGGCAAGGAATATAAACTTTTTCAAAGGAGCACTCAATTTTTATATTTGTCCGAAAGTATAGGTTATGTTTGTGACGTCACCTTTTTGCCATAATATTTTATTTTATCTGACAAAATGAACCAATATTTGCATAAAATAAAATAAAATTACTTAAAAACATTTTAAAAAAATGGTATCTTACCCTTAATAACGATTTAAACGTAAATTTCCTTTAAAAAATATCCAAAGGTCAGTGATCCCTGTTTACAGGTTTTAAAATTCTCTGTAACTGCAGTACTAATAACTACTTAATTTAACTATAAACAGTAAAAACTAAACATATATAAAAGTTTAATGACTAAAGAGCAAAAAATAACAAAACAAAATCGCGAAAAAAGCTTCTATTACGATTGTAAACAAAGAATTACGGGAAAAGATTACGTCACAAAATTTAGTGAACATGGGCTTAAATGGGATTGAGCGCTCCTTATTAAAAAGTTTATTTCCTTGGCGTAGAGGTACCTACATCGTTAAACTGAATCCGTTTCAATCGATCGAATTAAACTTCGAAACGTATTCTGATTGGTCAATTTCGAACGAAACCTTGAAATCGACCAATTAGAATAGTTTTTAAGTTCAATCCGATCGTTTAAATCAAATTTAGTTTAACGATGTACAGGGTGGCTCGAATTCGACGCTCATCATTGGGATTTCGGAAACCGTAAGAGATACAGGATCGGTTAAATGAAGGAAAAGTTGCACAATTTGAATCTCAATAAAATGCCGTTTTGCGTTTTAAAAATTCCGAGTACTTCCGAAGATATTCGAAATAAACCGGAATTTTCAATTTTGGTTTCTATTGTTTCCTGGCTATATTTGTTAAGATAACTCAAAATGAAAAACACATTTTTATGGCCACTTTTTCTGCTCTATAATTTAGTGTGATTAAATATTAAATCTGACGTTTCGGCTTTTGGCGACCATCATCAACTTAATTTTTCTAAATACGGACCTGATATTTTTTTCATTTTAATTAATTCCTTTCATCACTCTTAAAACAGTATATATCGCCACTTTGATATTTGCTGACGTTTCGTACAGATAATTCCATCATCAGAATATTGCATATTTATTTAACTATAATACGGCCCTAAACTACATTTTTAGGTAGAAAAAGAATAAACCTATTACATATTCATAATCTTTTATTGCAACTCATTGATATCTAACAGCGGAAATAACTTTATTAACAGGAACTAACCAGCAGGTACGAATTCAAGGGAGAACTTCATTTAATGTATGGATTGGTATGTGGACGAACAAAATTATTGGACCGTTTACCAAGGGACCTTAACTTCCGAACGAGATCTAAATTTGATTAGAAATGATGTCTTAGACGCCCTAGATACTCAACCTTTGGCAGAATTTCAAGAAATATGGTAGCAGCAAGACGGAGCTCCTGACCACAATGGAAGGGAAGTAGCTCAATTCCTTTACCATATATTTCCTAATAAATGGTTTTGCAAGATGGCCCGCTACGAGCCCAGATCTTAGTCCCCTAGATTATTTTCTTTGGGAATATCTTATAAACCGTTTATTTAAAAATGCACCTTACGACCTTTAAGTACTACGACACATTTTGATAAGGGAAGTCGCTGCCATTCCTGCGAGAACAATTAATCGAGCTGTATTAAAAATACAAAGCAAAGCAAGAAAATGCATCGAGGCGGAAGGATATCTCTTTGGCAACTTATAATAGTGATTAAATTATGTTTATTTTTAATATGGGCATCAAGATAGTATTACAAATTGTTTATGTAAGCTGATTTGTTGTCTACCTTTTTGTATCTTATGTTTTATATTCATGAAATTTTCGGTTAATAAAGTAATTTCCGCTGTTAGATATCAATGAGTTGCAATAAAAAGATTACGAATATGTAATAAGTTTATTTTTTTACGTTCTTACCTAAAAATGTAGTTCAGGGCCATATTATGGTAAAATAAATATGTAATATTCTGGTGATGGAATTTTCTGTACGAAACGTCGGCAAATATCAAAGTGGCGATATATAGTGTTTTAAGAGTGATGAAAGTATTTAATTAAATTGAAAAAATATCAGGTCCGTATTTAAAAAAATTAAGTTAATGGTGGTCGCCAGAAGCCGAAACGTCAGATTCAATATTTAATCACACTGAATTATAGAGCAGAAAAAGTGGCCATGAAAACGTGTTTTTCATTTTGAGTTATCTTAACAAATATAGCCAGGAAACAATAGAAACCAAAATTAAAAATTCCGGGTTTTTTCGAATATCTTCGGAAGTACTCGGAATTTTTTAAAACGCAAAACGGCATTTTATTGAGCATCAAATGGCGCAACTTTGCCTCCATTTAACCGATCCTGTATCTCTTACGGTTTCCTAAATCCCAATGATGAGCGTCGAATTCGAGCCACCCTGTACCTCTACTCCATGACTTGTCTTTAGATGACGATATAATATATAAGTATTTCTACTGACCCTGCCAAAGTCAAGGTAAAGGTCGGTAATCTTATCAAGCCCGAAGTGGGCATTTATCTATTTGCCCTAAGAGATATAAAAATTAAAAAACGGTAATTTTGTCAAAATACAAGAAACTCAAACGTACTGATCGAAAGTAATTAAATAAAATAGTTTTGTCACTGTTAATATACATACGGCAGTCATTTAATTAAAGGCAAGTAAATAATGATTATTTCTACGGTACCTACATATGTACTCGTACATTGTAACTGTCAAATTTAATATATTATGCTACTTAAATAATAAGTCATTGTAATTCTAATGGTTTAATAAAAACCGTAACATATTAAATACGGTGAGTAAGTAGGTAGTGAGTTATGAAATTAATTTTTAACATAAAAAAATAATAAAACCATTAAATACATATCTTAGGTTTCAACAAAGTAATACCTAATAAATGGTAAATCTATGTTTTCCTTAAAAATACATACTATGAACATAGAATTTCGTTTAAAATAGGTAGGGTAGGGCGGGGCTAGTTGGGCAATTTTTCACTTAATCCGTTATAGCTCCTCAACAATAAGTCCTAATAGCTTATGATGCATACTGATGGATTAGCAATTTATCCCTTAGCAATAGTGTCCATAGTAGTTTATTTCTAATACGTCGAATTTAGGAGTTACATCTATTCTAATGTAGATAGTCAAGTATGCTCAATGTACCCCATGGGTGAGGTAAGTTGAGCAAGGGTATGGGGCTAGTTGAGCACTGGAAAAATATAGTCAAATCATGGTTTTAATGTTAATGTTAGGTAGTTTTACAATGAAATTACATTTTGACAATTTACTTTTTATTTATAATCTTCTAGAAACAAAACAACAAAACTAAAAGTAGTTTTCCTAGAACAGTAAACTGAAAATAGAATCAATAAAACAGCAACGACTCTTGTAAATAATATTTAAAAAAAATTAAGACATCTTGAAGTCTAAATCCTAATTAAAAACAAAATAAATATTTTTCTTTGGTTATTAACCTAAAAATTAAATCAACAAAACATCAACTCTAAGTTAGTTTTAATATAACATTTATTAAACATCAGACTTTCTATTATTAATCAGACTTAATATGCAATCATTAATATTTCTGATATTATTATAAAAATATAATAAATAGATATTATTCGTCATTGTCACTATTGCAGTTGACACAAACGAAAGTAAAACCAGCGCTTGGTACACATTTTGTATGTGCCCATTCTCTGCAAACTTGGCACTGGATCCATGTTTCTCCTGGTAAGCTTTCAGAATAGTTCTCGCAACAAATCAGACACAAGTTATCCTCATTGTCGCTTTCATCACTTGACTGAACTGATTTTTTACAGACACTCTTTTTACTTTTTATATCAATGTTCTGTTTTGGTTTTTTATATTTTTTAGCAGTTTTATTTTGCTCCTCTTGTAATGCGTTCTTTTCGGGGGTATCTGTTAGAATTGCAGCTTTTCTCATTCTTCTGTTGGATTTCGCTGCTTTTCTTGGGCCTGCCTTTGGGTATGGTCGAACTATTTCCGGAGAAAATGTTAGATCGGTCAGCTTGTTTTCTTTGTTGCTTGTACAAGGTTTAGGTTTAACTTGGCTATTGGAGGTAGAGGAGTCGGATCAGGTTGATTGTTAGACGTGGTAGCTTGGTCAGGAAGATCTTTATCCAGGTCGATAGTTCTTGGATTTGTTTCAGGATTTCGACGATCGGTGACAAATGACGGTGAGAATTCATCCTCACTAAAAACGTTTGCATTATATGCCAGTCTTTCGAAAACCGTTTACAATATTTATACTTGTTTGAGCAAACGGCAACGAATCAGCGACAATTTTTGGTATATCGTAAATAGTTAGGGTCTTGCCCGGGTTGCTTCGTAGCCATGTGTCTTGAGCAGCAGCGCAATACTTTTTAAATGGTCCAAATACTGAAACATCTAAAGGTTGTAGTTTGTGGCTACAATGCGGTGGAAATGACAACATTACTACTCCGTTTTCTTTGGCCAAATTTAGTGTATCCACATTTAAATGAGAAGAACGATTGTCTAACACCAACAAAATACGGTGCTTACTAGAGGGTTTGTTTTCTGGGGAATACAAACATAGGAGGAAGCGTATTTCCATAAGCAGTTATTACTGTAACGTTAGTTCCTCGTTCCCCAGAAGTCATAGCGCCGACGTTACGTTTACCCTTGGCAGCTACAATTTTATTTGGTTTCAGTACAGTGGTTACTCCTGTTTCGTCAACATTCCAAATATCTGACGCATTAAAGCCATATTTGTCAATTACTTCAGCCAATTTATCAAAAAAACTTTGACATTTTGAGCATTAAATGATGTTGCTCTACCAAGGCTGGTGGGTTTAGGCTTACGAATAGATAGCTCCGGATTTCGTTTTAAAAACAACGTAAGCCATTCTTTACCGGCCATCTTGGTTACAGTCTAAGAGGATGGAACTTTAGTTCCAAATTTAACAGCACACTCGTGGGCGAGGCGACGAACATCTTTTGGGGAATAGCCATAGAAGATTGAGGCCATTTGTAACAAGTATTTTTTAAGGAGTCTTCTTGCATAGAAGAAAATACTTGTCTCGGTGTTGCATAACCCATGGACGAATCGCCGCCTTTATTTAATTTTTATAAAAATCTTGTTAATGTCATTCGTGTAATACCGAATTTTTTGTCAGCGGCATTCACACTTTTTTCCTCATCATTGACAGCTTTTGCAGCCTTATTTAAGTTTTCGGTAGTATAGGAACCTCTAGTGGTCTTTCTTTTATAAGTTCGCATCCTAAAAAATGAAAAAAAAACTTTTTATACTTTTGGTAAAATTGTGGGGTTAGTTGGGCAACTGTAGCTCAACTAACCCCAACATGAAATTTTAAAGCAAAAGTGAATTTATAAAAAAACGATTAGAATTATTTACAAAATCTCTACAGATATGAAAACTTACATAATTTTACTAAAGATTAACACTTACCTGATTAAAAACGGATAACATCTGACTATCACAGACAAAAAATTCCTACTGACGATTATTTTACTTTTCAGTCACAAAATAAACAATGCGCGTGGCTTCCTTTGTCGATCGCCGTGTCATCAATTGCGGTGGCGCGATGTGTTGCCCTTCCGCAACCCCTTCTTTTCGCTATTTGATGCCTTCGCGTGCGGTCGATAATTTTCGAGATATTTCGATTGCCCAACTTACCCCTATGCTCAACTAGCCCCGCCCTACCCTATGTTATTTTAATTTTGTATAAAAAAATAAAAGCTAATTAAAACGACTTCAAAAATAATAATAATAAGAAAACTCACTAAGAAGCCTAAAATAATAATTAGTAAAAGTTTTGAAATAATGTCTGTTAATACCATATGTACTGGGTGTCGAGTTATAAATTTAACCCCCTCCCCCATTAAATTTTTTATTTTCTGTTGTAGAAAGCACACAGTTTGTTAGTTAATTCTGAAGTTTTTGAATTAGTAATAGGATTTTATATATCTTTTAAGATATAGAAGGTATGACAAAACGAATGATTTTGTTAATGGAATACCGTATATATTATATTATTATTAAAAGATCCTTTAAAAAGATTTTACAAATACCACATTTAACATATGTGTCTCAAATGGTTCCGGGAATATGGACTTGGAAAAATTATTTAGAAGTTCCATTAAAAACATAATAAATTTACGTTTCCATAATTTTTTAATTTTCAAAAGTATAAAAACAAAATTAAAACGCGGTTTTATTGGGTGAGTTTTGTAGTATCCTTATGTTTTATTAGAATAATATTATCTCTTAAGATATACAGAGTACCACAAAAAGTATGATTAAAAAATATATATATCTTTTCAACTAAAAAAATATATATATTTTTTCATTTCTAGTCATTGTCATTGTGTATAGCTATATATTGCTTTGACGTGTTATGACGTCACATCTCCCATTTTTCGGCCATGTTGTTCAGTGCCGGAGATATACAGTTTATTGTATTAGTAGAACAACCGTTTACACAACAGTTTTTAATTGTTATTAAGTTGTAAATTCTTTTACTTTAAATAAAAAACATTTGGAATTACATCTTTCAACAAATATCACTTCCAAAACAATGCAAAATGAAATGCGCAAATTCTAGACGCAACTGGATTGATCTTCAGCTTTGATTTTACCCAGTTTTGCCAACTTTTCTCCGAGAAGTGCCCTTCCTTGCGTCCCCGACCTCGAACCGCCTAAAAGTTGAGGATATGTCGCAACCTTATAAATGTAAACTAAGCTTGATTGCCTTTAAATTTTAAAAACATGTCAAAGCTTTGTTATTCTAAAAACACGTAAGGACATTTGGACCACTTCAAAAACAAACGTAAATTTTTGCTTTTTTTTTTGGTGCAATAAAGCTAAAATTAAAAGTCTTTAAATTAATGTTTCACATTGTGTTCGTCTTATAGATAACGGAACGCCTTTATAGTCAGAACATTTTAAAAGCGCAAATTCGGTACCCTTTGAAAATAATACAAAAAACATAAAAAAGGCCGCCTGCAATCGGACTATTTTATAGAAAGGCACCGCTATCTTTTACAGCGACGCGCCGATACACTATGGGATATAAATCCATTATTTTGGCCAAAAAGCAACTTTGAAATTTTAATGGCTCATGCTGTGTATTTCAAAGTAGATACTCCAAACTACATGTCCACAAAATTATAAAAAGATATTACGACTTCTATTGGGGTAATAAGAAACTTGAAAATGTATTTTAAGTAAACATATATATACAACATTTAATCTACTTAGTTTATTATTAGCCTTGTTTACTAAAAAAAGTAAAAGAGTTTAAATAATAAGAGCTATTGTTGTGTTTCCGATGCAGTCTCGCGAAGTCTCGCTACTTTTGTCAAAGATTTTTTACCTTTTTCTTTATCAGTTTTTGTACTTACAATTGCCTTCCTACTTTTTGCTACTTCTGAGTGTGAGGACAGATACAAGATTTTTTATAATTTACAAGGTTTTCCATTTTAAAATTTAATATGATTTGTCCTACACTGTATATCCTAAAAGATAAAAGCATTCTGATGAAAGATATGGATTCTATAGAATCTACCCAACAAAACAGTGTTTTTATTTATTTTATACGTTAACAAATAAAAAAGTTGGGATGGTGTATCTCTATTACGCTTCTAATAATTTAAAATTATTTTTCAGATTTGGATGATCATATTTCCGAAACTAATTGAGATAGACACATCAAATATAGTATTTTTTAAAGCATTTTAAAAGATTTTTTTGTGGTGATATAATATTCAGGGTATTCCATTTAAAACAATCATATCTATTGTCGTACCCTGTATATCATATGAGATAATAATTATTGAATTACTGATTAGAATACTACCCAATTAACCAAACAAGCTGACATTTTAGTTTATTTTGTACAATACAAAATAATAATGTTAAGGGTGTAAATTTATAATAACATATAATAAGTTTTAGGTTCCTAAAAAGCATTTGGAATAATTTATATTTTTCCAGTAAAAAGCACCTCATTTTAAGTTAGATTGATAAGTTTCAGAATTTTGACCAAAAAATTAATTTCTATCCCATAGTGCGATGACCAGCTGCATCGACCGGCATATCATAAAAGAAATATAGCAAAGGCGACCGCGGAGACAAACATGCCGATTTATTTGCTTTAAACTTTTTGTGATTTTTTTCTTATTAAAGAGCACCGAATTTACATTTTTAAACTGTTCCTTCTATACTCTTCTGATATTTATATATTTTTTTTTGTTAGTTAATTTTGGGTCAGATGAATAAAAAAAAGCAAATGCTTTTGCTTATAAGTATAAAGTATAGATGATTTACTTCAAACCTATAGGCAAAGTCTATTAGTCACGAAAAGTGATGCTGCTATTAAGTAGCATCACATTTCTATTGGCGATTTCAAAGATCAATGAGACCTCTGCTGGTCAACGGCGCAACCTAAGAAAAAAGGTGATCGGACATGTTTAACCATTGAAATGGATATAAATATAATATTATTTATTTACTTCGTTATATTTAACACGCGTTTTTGAACTTTGTGCGTAAATAGCTGTGTGTTTTGCTATCATTTTCATCAAAAGTCTTTCTTTTCACCTATAATAAAACGTTTGAAGGGTCGCGGCGAATAATGAACAGAGTCTAACTAGCATAATTTGTCAGTATTCGCTTTCTACGATTTTATGTCGGATATTGTCAATTTAGACAAAACAAAAAAATATATATATTTTATCTAATACAAGTTAAAATTTGATGTCGCAAAAATTCGACCAATATGGAGTTTTATCTATTATATCCGTCAGCGTGTGGAACATAAGCGATTTTAGGCGGCACGTTATATCTTTAAGCACCGCCTTTTTAAACTCTGAGCCGTGAAGTAAGAAAGGCAACGTTGCAAACAACACTGTACAGTAGAAATATTGAGATGAGTTCCTAATAGATTAAATGCTAAATATAATTAATCTTTTAGGTGTTTTAAACAAAATATAGGTATTAATTTTGTTTGGATGTTTTAGACACATATAGGTATAATTTTAAATACTATAGTTGCCCTAAAAAGCAATAATGTGTCTGCAAAACTTATCAGAAACTTTTCTGCCTTATACAAATTTTTTGGTAAGGATTTAAAAATTTCAAATTGTTATGATGTTTTCTACCCCGCCTAATGCATTTTTTGCGACCAGACCAATGTAGCTTTTTAAAGTTAACTAAACATTTATTATTTAGTAATATTTGCAATACTTAAAATGAATTGAAAGCATGTGTGTTTAGTTATAAATATAAAAGCTTAATTCGTATTAGGTACATAGGATGCACTTTAAAATAACAAACGCTTTAAATTAGGTTTTTCACTATATTTAACCTAAAACAGCCTTAGGTAAATAACTTTTAGAATATCTATATAAATAATATTTTTTGGTGAACTTACCAGTATATATTTGTGCGCATTAGTTGATATAGTCCTTAGGATATGGCTTGGGGTAAATAATTGTTTTTGGTGCACCATACACACTATTGATATCAATTTAACCATTTTTTAAAAACACACTTGGTTAATTAGTATCCCGTAAAATATATTTGTCCATTTACCGTATAGGTACTACTTTTAGTTTTAATTAAATAAAACACTTATCCGTTCAATAGCGCACAACCAGGCGTTTCTAATTTCATCGTTTATGGGGAAATTAAATGTTGTTTGACAACCCTCTGTTTTAATATAACTGCGTTAACTCGTTTTGCAGCCCGAAACGCAACACGTTCGTGGCATAATGTACGCCGTACGCACCAACTATACGCGCATATTTAAATGTAAAAACAACGAATAACATCTTGGCACTGGCCCTATATTTTAAATAACAATGAATCATTTATTTTTTTATATATAATAAATATGCGCGATTTAACTTTTAAGAACAGAAAAAACCTTTTAGGCAATCGTTTAAACTTGTTTCTGTTTACTTCTAAATTTTACTTGACATTTCTACTGTGCTGTGTTGCCAGATTTCTCCTTCACGGCTCGTAGTTTAAGAAGGCTGTGCTTTAAGTATTGTTTTTCCAGGAGTACGAACTTTTGATGCCTAAATTATATGTAAATGTATTATTTTAGGTACTAGCTATTTAAAGGTGCATTTTGGCAAAAAATAGACTCTGATCATTATTCGCCGCGACCCTTCGTTTAATATGGTACCAGAAGAGCCATTAACATCTAAAATAAAAAGACGTGCGTATAATCAAAATAATATGGTTGAAATTTATGATTTCGTCTTCTTCCACTGTGCATCCTACTATCGGGAGTGCAATTGAGGTATGAAAATACTTAGCTTAGCGTCAAAAACAGTTCTTCAGTCATTCCGAAAAAGTTTTTTATGGCGCTTTCTTTATTAATCACCACTAACAAAAAGTCTGTTAAACCATCAAGGGCACTACTCAAACTCACAAATCGAGTTTTAACATACTTAATACGTATAAATCTATACAAATTCACTGCTGTATTGAAACTTGAACAGTATTATAAATCGTTTCAATACCGAAAATTCAAAACAGGATCAAAGCTAGCTGCCTCTTTTGACTTTTTTACGTTTATCAGCGCCCCCATCGGTAGTTAAAATCGCCAATAACTAAATACTCGCACTTATAAGCAAATGTTCGACTTTGTGCTCAAAATTCACTTTTGTATTTAATATTTAAAATTTGATAATCTTCCTTAGTAAAAATAGTTTACCAACTTTTATTTTGTTTATCATCATTTGTCTTTTTTAACCATTTTTCCCTGACATTCTTAAATAGAAATTTTATTTTATTTTATTTATTGTATTTTTGGGAAATGCGTATGTGTTTAAATAATACTTAATCTAAAAATAGCAACGTTTAGTTTGTGCGACATAAAGTATAATGTTTCTGTAATCTTCATTCATAATAACTACAAAGTACGAACGTTTATGAGTTATATTTGGCTCATTGGAACTTAATTGCCCCTATATTGCAATATCCGCAACTTAAAATGGTTTATAAAAAGCTCATTATATTACATGTCGCTAATTACTTTAACTGTTTTTTTTTTTTCGTAATGGATAATGACTAATGACATTGAAATATATTGCCCGTCCTGCGACAAAATCGGTATAATATTTTTTCCACGACCGTTAAAAAAAAATGCTGCTTTTTTAATCGTTAACATGAAGTTGAAGTACTCCATTCTCGTATACTACATACTACAAATAGTATATTACATTACAAGTGTGGAAAATGACTAATTTCACACGAGTGGGAATATTGTAGCACGAGGCGTTAGCCGAGTGCAACAAACCCACGAGTGTAAGAAAGTCATTTTCACACGAGTACTGTACACTATTTTTCCTACGACCACAAATTATTCACCAAAAAAAAATAAATTAAAGTTTGTCTGTTCAGAAAAAATAAAAAACAATTGAGAACTTTGCAACACTAGGGTGATATTTACTTTGCAACACTAGTGTGATATATACTTTTCCTCACTGCTATATTATACTGTTTTGACAATATTTTTACATCGAAAATCACCTACCTAGAAGCATTATATAACTTTTATCATTTTGGAATTTAAAAAGGCCCTCACTTAATAAAAATTGTATGGTTTTGTTAGGTAATAACGCTAATAGTTTAATACGGTTTTCTGCTATTATAAGTGTTTTTTAAAAATTATCGATTCTTACATATTTTAGACACTATTTTAAATAAAACGTAAGTGGTGCATATCCAAAATATTCCGTTTTTTAAAAAATATCAGTAAATAAACTTACGGGACCGGGGAGTGAAAAGGGGTGCTGGGTGGGGTAAAATTGGTAAAACGAGTTAATGAAACTGAACATCACATATAAAATTAAGTAAAAATAACAGTTTTTCCTCATATTTTTAAGAAAAAATATAAAAAATATTAAAATTGTAAATGCATAACCTAAAGTCCTAAAGTAAGGAAAAAACGACTACCAAACGTCAGTTACCATGCAAAATATGGAAAGCATTTGGCAACGTCGGAAGGATCTGATTCTATTTATGAATGGATAAATGAAAGTGGATTCATAAAGTGTGTATTAGCCTTAGGTTTAATTAGGGATTAAAGAAAGATTTAACTAGTTGTTTGAGTACACGAAGAAAGAGAGGAAGGAATTTGATCTATAGGCTTTTTTCTCTGGCGCTTTAGGTCGAACGGTCAAGCGGCAAGGCTGCCTCTATAAAGTACGTGCTCAAAGGTAGAAGGGAGATTTTTAATTTGATACTTACCTGACAAGACTGTGCCAGTCAGTGAAAGTTGTTTTTGTGGTTATGTCTATTTTTGTTTATGTTTTTATTTTTTCGTAAATTTTAATAAATATAAAATAAGATGATTTTCGCTAATTTGCTTCTACCGTTTAAGGTAAATAAAAAGTTTTTTTAGTGTCACTACAATAAATATGTCACTTGCAAAACCAATAGCAGTTTTTAGAATGACATCATAATAGGTATCACACCAGTGTTGTAAAGTACTTTGCAACACTAGTGCTGTAAAGTACTTTGCAACACTAGTGTGATATAACGCATTTTCTTTGCATGAAATCAGTGTGCTATTTGCTATTTTCACAAGTGGTCGTAGGAAAAGGTACTTTTTTAACACTTTGAAGCTTTTTTCACACTATAACTTAGTGTTTTGTTTCAATGCCTACTTCAATAAACCTAAATATCAATTTATGCGATGTAAACAGTAAACGCGACAACAACTGAACCAAACGGTCAAGTCACCTTTGATTTCGTCATTATTTCTTTTAGTTCATGTGTCACTGGTTTTAAAATTTGACAGTTTGCAAATAACTTTAATAGAAATTATTTAAAATAATAATAATGAATTTGGATGACTAAGAAATTAAGAAGGAATTTATACTGTTTTGGTATTATTTCTACAAAAAGTAAGTACATAAAATGTTATAAAATTAAATAATAAATGTATCGTTATATATGTAGAGGATAATTGTCTTTTAAACAATAGGGAGGCTATGATTTTTGTTGCCATATAATGGCAATGGCAATGGTTTTCATTTATATTTTGCCACCTACTTTCAACTATAACGAAGAAGAATAGAAAAAAACGTCTGTAAAAAAGTATCATACTTTTATATTATTAGCTTTTGAGTAAAAAAAAACAAATATACATCAAAACCTTCAGCAAAATAAGGAGGTAAACTTCTTTTAAAGGGACACCTTGTATATTATGTCACCATTAAAAAAATCTTTTAAAAAGCTTTAAAAAAATACCACATTTGTTATATATATCTTTAATAGTTTCGGAAATATGGCCATTTAATACTGAATATAATTTCCATTACCTACATCCACAAATCTACAGTCTCGGCTTGGTGCCGTGCCTAAATTCAGAGACAACAATGAGACGAGCAACTAAATGTAAATAAATTATCCGAGAGAGAGATAGCTGCTGGGCCTTCCTTGTCTGTCTTCAAGGAAGGTAAACGCAGATGGCGCGTGAGTCGACTTTATCATTTGCCCGCCAAATTCAAATTATATAGCGGTGCCATTTTTGCCCTTAATATTAGGTACTTTTTTTTGTTTCCTGTTAGTATAAAATATTGGGGTTTAGTTAAATAATTACACACATCTAATTAAAAATGTCATTTATTTGGTTTCTAGATAAAGGGGGGACTCTTTTAGGATTCTTACTGTATATATCACTAAAGGTGGTAGTAAGATATTTTTGGTTTACACAGCCTACTGAGAAAACAATTTTCTGGTAAACCATTTATTTTATTGCAAAAATGCAAAAACCTAATATTTTAATTTTTCTGTTGCCATTATGCAGGTGTAGCTTAATTTTTAAAATTGATCTTACACATAAAATTTTGGTAATCAACAGGCTTTACCCCCATTAATACCCCCTATGGTAAAAGAATCTTAAATAAATTAATGGGATTTTACTCTCTTTAAGACATACAATAAATAAAACTTTTTAACTGATAGGGATGTACAAATTTTCGTGAGATTTAATGCGAAAATGTTGCTACGGTTTTTTTACTCAATTTGCGATGATTGCAGGTGGGAGGGGTTTTTGTTTTCAGTTTATGGGACATTAAAAATGAGCTTTTAAAATATTTATACTGAATTTTTAAACGCCTTGTATTCATATAATAACAATATTCCACTGCACATTTTTCTGCCCACCCTCTAAATTTCTCTGCCGGATATCTAAACAAGGCAGATGGGGGTCCACTTATAACAGTGCATATCCATGTCACAACTATCGAGAAACAACAAATAATAATAAGTAAACTTCATTTAGTTTTATCACGAACAGAACTAATAATAAGCCTTTAATGGTTACTATTTAATTGGATCATTTTATTTTTTGTGTAATTTGTTTGATATATAGCATTAATAGCCAGCTTAATTAATGTAATGACTATGTTGCAAATTAACCCATAATAAGCAATTTGTCTAATACAAAGAAAGTTATTATTTATTATGAGTAATTATCCCTATATGTTCTTGCCGTTTATTAAAACTATACAGTCTCATAACAACAAAATACCTATTCTTGATGATTCCCTATGAGCAGGCATGGAATAAAAATTCTTTTTTTTTTACTTCTTTACTTTATTTTGTTCAATTTAAATGTATTAATCATTATTATTGTAGATATATAGCCTTATTGAGTCTTACTATATTTCCTTAACTATATTTCCCTAACATTTTACTTAGGCCTGCTGCGCACTATCAACTTTTTTTCGGCATATGAGAAATCGTGATAACGAAACGTATTTGTTTTTATATGATACCACGCAACTTTTTGATCTTGGAAATTAAAAAATCCATCTTGATCTATTTTGAGGGTGATTCAAGCCTAATACCGTTTTTGGTTATTCTTAATCTTGTTTTTCAAAATAAAAGCAATAATAACTATATTTATCTATTCTAACAATGCATTTAAGTTCAGGTAAGTACGGGGTAGTTTGCTGTCACGCTGCAATTTGTTGTCAAGGCCAACTAGAAGTAGCCAAGCCAACTAAGTCGTACCTAAAAGCATTGTTAGAATCGATAAATATTAAATTAATAATATTTCAAAACCATACATTTTTGGAATAGACATCCTTATACAATCTTATCCTTATTTTTAATGCTTAATAGGATAAGGTAAAATAAAGATAAAAGTTTCCATTTAAAAAAATTGACTTTTAATTAACTGCTAAAGTAGTTCTTTCTCTACGTCCCGTGTAAAGTTCTGGGTTTGGAAGACGTAAATACGCTATTTCAGAGGGCATCTTGCCAAAAGAATTTATTCCTATGCACTGGACTGTACAAGAAAATTTTTGTAATTAACAAACAATCTTTTGTGTCGTGTTTTGGGTTTTCTTAAACTAACACCACCAGCTAGTCCGAAAATTGTAGCTACCTTCATCGCTAGATAGACATCACTTGGAGCATCATTAATAAATTTTGCTATTTCATCTTTCGAGAAAATACTATTGATTTTTTTCTCACCACACCAGGCTTGTAAATGCTGTATATTCTTCCTCGTACCGACTTGGACGGCAACAAATCTAAATTTGCTATTTCGGCTGCTTTTAGAATGGATTTAGGTAACTCCTTGTTAGAAGACTCCATGGGAATAGTTATTTATTAGATAAGTGAGTTATATTACATATAAGTCACGCAAGAAAAGTTTAACTCTCGAGCCCGAAAGGCGAGATAGGTAATTTTCTTAAGTGACTTATATGTAATAACTCACGTGTCTAATACAAAATTTTATCCAACACTTTCGTATAAATCGTTTTTAATATCGAAAATAATTTGAAAACGTCATCCATTATTTGTTACTTGTCATTGTCAACACCAGCAACAAAATTTTGTATTGTCTATAATTCACTTGACTTATAGTACACTTTATATCCTCAAAATCTGATCAATTATGTAGATATTATATGTAAGTGTTGGATAATAGTTATTTATTAGATAAGTGAGTTATATGTAATAACTCACGTGTCTTTTTTATTCAAAATCGACGATACTGATCAGAATGTACTAAAGACACTTTTAATTATCGATGACTTTTAATGACTGATCTTTTATAATATGGACACCGGCACCTGTCAAAACTAAAAATCTGACAAGCGAATTTAATATATACCAGGATTTTTAAAACAATGTTTTTAGAACAATATTAATTTTTAGTGAATATTTCGCTAATTTTACACCTAATTTGTACAAATAAAAATACTATGCCAATAATTAAATTATACTTAGTCAAACTTTAGAATTAAAAACATTTTTCCTACGACCACTTGTGAAAATAGCAAATAGCACACTGATTTCATGCATAGAAAATGCGTTATATCACACTAGTGTTGCAAAGTACTTTACAGCACTAGTGTTGCAAAGTACTTTACAACACTGGTGTGATACATATTATGATGTCATTCTTAAAACTGCTATTGGTTTTGCAAGTGACATATTTATTGTAGTGACAGTAAAAACACTTTTTATTTACCTTAAACGGTAGAACCCAAATTAGCCAAAAAACATCTTATTTTATATTTATTAAAATTTACGAAAAAATATAAACATAAACAAAAATAGACATAACCACAAAAAACAACTTTCACTGACTGGCACAGTGTTGTCAGATAAGTATCAAATTTAAAATTTTCCTTTCTACCTTTGAGCACGTACTTTATAGAGGCAGCCTTGCCGCTTGACCGTTCGACCTAAAGCGCCGGAGAAAAAAAGCCTATAGATCAAATTCCTTCCTCTCTTTCTTCGTGTACTCAAACAACTAGTTAAATCTTTTTTTTTTTAATCCCTAATTAAACCTAAGGCTAATACACACTTTATGAATCCACTTTCTTTTATCCATTCATAAATAGAATCAGACCCTTCCGACGTTGCCAAATGCTTTCCATATTTTGCATGGTAACTGACGTTTGGTAGTCGTTTTTCCTTACTTTTAGGACTTTAGGTTATACATTTACAATTTTCATATTTTTATATTTTTTCTTAAAAATATGAGGAAAAACTGTTATTTTTACTTAATTTTATATGTGATGTTCAGTTTCATTAACTCGTTTTACCAATTTTACCCCACCCAGCACCCCTTTTCACTCCCCGGTCCCGTAAGTTTATTTACTGATATTTTTAAAAAACGGAATATTTTGGATATGCACCACTTACGTTTTATTTAGAAGAGTGTCTAAAATATGTAAGAATCGATAATTTTTAAAAAACACTTATAATAGCAGAAAACCGTATTAAACTATTAGCGTTATTACCTAACAAAACCATACAATTTTTATTAAGTGAGGGCCTTTTTAAATTCCAAAATGATAAAAGTTATATAATGCTTCTAGGTAGGTGATTTTCGATGTAAAAATATTGTCAAAACAGTATAATATAGCAGTGAGGAAAAGTATATATCACACTAGTGTTGCAAAGTAAATATCACCCTAGTGTTGCAAAGTTCTCAATTGTTTTTTATTTTTTCTGAACAGACAAACTTTAATTTATGTATTTTTGGAGAATAATTTGTGGTCGTAGGAAAAATAGTGTACAGTACTCGTGTGAAAATGACTTTCTTACACTCGTGGGTTTGTCGCACTCGGCTAACGCCTCGTGCTACAATATTCCCACTCGTGTGAAATTAGTCATTTTCCACACTCTTAATGTAATATACTATAAGTACCTGTTTAAGTGGGAAATATGCGAGGGTTTACTTTTCCGCACTAGTGCGGAAACGTAATTATTTTCCAAACTAAGTTGCGTGCGGAAAAGTGCTGCTTTCCACACGCTAGTAGAAAAAATAAGTAATAAAATTGGTTTAATACCAAAATAACCCATTATTGTTTTTGTTCCAGTTGATTCCAATGGTGATCCACCCAAACTCAAATGTAACCTAAGGAAGCATAAACCCAACAGGAAGCCACGAACGCCTTTTACTACTCAACAACTTTTAGCGTTAGAAAAGAAATTTAGAGATAAGCAGTACCTTAGTATAGCAGAAAGAGCTGAATTTTCCAGTTCCTTACGATTAACAGAGACGCAGGTAATTTATTTTTATTATGTATTTTTCTTAGTTTTAAAAGTTTGCAGAATTAGAATATATGTAAAGTTACTTATTTTTAACACTAACCAGCACATATGGCTCAAAATCACCAAGGTGGAAAATTTAAAGATTGATTTTGTGACAAAAAAATTGCAAGCTATAATCGTATAAGTACTTTAAACTACCAATAGCTCGTAATTAAAAGAAGCCTGAATAGGCAAATAAATAATTTAATACTTTCTAGTAATTTCGTTTTTAAACAGAATTTTTGCTGTAAGCAGTCACTTCGGGAACGTTTTTTAAGCTGAAAATAGGTCAACATAATGTAATAATAAATTAAAAGCCATATAAATTATACATACGAAATTCCTTAAAAGCATAATATACTAAAAAAACAATAAATACTTCATATAGGTATGTGTACAATTTAAGAGATACAAAAATATTGGCAATTATGAGGTTTTAATATAAATATCTAAAAATGTGTGTTAAACGATATTTTAACACTGTTAACAAAATGATCCGTGTTCCCGAAATGACACATTCAATAAATTAAAAAAATTATTTAAATGTATTTGAAAAGTGTTATTGCCTTCTTTACGTCTTTTGTAAGAATTGCTTTTGTCTGGCAACAACGTCTATAATAAGTGCTTAAAAGACTTGTTTCCAAATTAATAAACAGGGTATTTCCTAACTCAGGTACAAAACTTTTTAGATAATTTCTTATGAAATTTTATGAAGAGAAATTTCTATAAACCTAATTATGTCTGGAGCTTCATTTCTGAGATACAGGGCGTTAAGTTTTTTATAAATATCTTAAATACCCTTAAACCATTTTGGTTAAAATTTTGTACGTTTGTTTGATGTAACAAAGCGCTTAAAAAATTGTACCTAGATTGACTTTATTGGGTCCAGTGGCGTCTCAATGAGCACCACAGCCAATAATAATAAAAGGAAAATGTACGAACTGACTTTGAAACTCTAGACATATGTTTATAAAAACTTTTTTATAAAATATCATAAGAAATCACGTTTTAAAGTCTCGTACCATAGTTAGGAAATACCCTGTATTTTAATTTGGAAACAAATATTTTTAGGATACCCTATACATCTAACATAAAAATCTTCTTGTGAAGATGTGTTATCTCATTAAACACATTTTTTTATGGGAAGGTACTTTTTTTATAAAGTTAATAATTAAAATGTTTTCCATTTGGTACGAACCATATTTTATTTTAAACACTTAAAAAACATAGGGGCGGTATTTTGAATATTTTTTAGGAAACTACTGAGTTAATTTAAAAAACTAAGAACTGTTAAAAAAAGTAATTTAATTCATTGAAAATAAGGAATTTCTTTACCTCCTTTCCGGTTTAAAAATGTTTGACGATTGTGTTGGGGTAGCGAAAGGGAGAGGAAATAACCCTAAAAAAGTAAATTTTTATTAAAAAATGTTCTTTTTAAAAATAAAAATTGAAAAAATTTAGGATCTTTTCTAAGTGTTTAAATAACGGAATTAAACAGAATGGCTCGTTTTAAATGGAATGCACTGTACTGGACTAGTAAAAACTACCGCAACCTTTAAATATCTTTTAAACAGTTAGGGCTACATTTACTAAATTAGGTAACTTAGATGTTTTGGATATGTCAAATTAAAAAGTGATATCGATACTGCTGCCAGATTTCTCAGTTTTACGCTACACGTATTTTTTAATTTTTTAAATGGAATGCCTCGTTTATTTTTAACACGCTTTTATTAGCTTGGGTTGTATCTATCTATCTATCTATCTATCTATCTATCTATCTATCTATCTATCTATCGATCTATCTATCTTTTTTTTTTTTTTTTTTTTTTAAAGAGGTTGGGAAATCTGTTTGTCAGACATCCCCAAGCTTTGATATTCTAGCGCTTGGGGAGTGCGGTTTCCGGCAAAATTGCCGCCAGCTAAAACCCCTTCCTCTAGCGCCGCTACGCTACTCCCGCTGGAATCCGCTTGCGCATTACTTCGGCGGGGAGCTGTCTTCATATATCACAGGTCACAGATAAGGGCATATCACTGGCAGGTCGAAACAAGGTACAGACAAATATAAATAAAATAAATATAAATAAATAAATAAGTAAATAAATAAATAAATATCACAGATTCGATCCTATGTAAATATCACAGATTTTGAAAGGTACAAATCAGGCTCTGCTCTCTTTTTCTTTGGTTTCTAATATTTTCCTTAGTGTTCCTGTCAAGAGGTTCCACGATTCTTCGTTCCGCGTCAAGTGTTCTGCTAATGTATTGGCATCAAAAGCATTTCCTGTTAGACGTTCATATGCGTTTCTCACTTCTTGCCATCTCAGGCATGCAAACAAAGTATGCTGCACATCATCCTCTTGCTGGCAGTATGGACATTTAGGTGACTCTGACCTTCTACGGTCATACAGATATTTCCTGAAACATCCGTGTCCCGTGAGCGCCTGCGTTATGTAATAATCGACCTCCCCAAAAGATCTGTCTATCCATCTCTGAATATTTGGGATTAATTGGTATGTCCAACGTCCATATTGGCCATTATCCCATTGGGCTTGCCACTCCTCCAACACAGTTTGGCGGGCCCTCTCTTTTTCTACCCCAATATATCTATCTCGTCGCTCCAGTATCTGTAAGTCGATAGGTGGTGTCCCAGCAATCACTGCTGCACTTCCCGCGGACACTGTCCTATACGCGCTGCATATTCTGATGTTTGTTAGTCTTTGGAGCGCAGTTAGACTCTTCATAAGTTTTTTATTGTTTGTGACATTGTGCCAAGCAGGTGAAGCATAAAGTATTTGTGAATGAATTACGCTAGACAGGATGCGTCTCTTTGACGATCTGGGTCCACCGATGTTTGGCAGAATGGCATTTAGTGCCGTTAGTGTTTTTCCTGCCTTCTCAATGGTCTTCTTTACGTGTTCAGAAAACGTGAGTTTCTGGTCCAACCACACACCTAGATATTTTATTGCCTTCTGAGGGTTGATTCTTGCTCCTTGCAGGTTGAAGTGTATCGGCAATATTTTCCTTCTTGTTGTTAGCAACACCGCCTCGGTTTTCTCAGGTGCAAGCTCTAGTTTTTCCCCCTCATCCAATTGGCTACACGGCAGAGAGCTGTGTTTGCCGAGCTCATAAGTAAGCTTTCTCCTTTCGCTGTGACTACCATAGCCACATCGTCAGCAAAGCCCACAAGTGTGACATTCTGTGGCATTTCAATTTGGAAAAGCGAATCATAAAGAATATTCCACAAAGTTGGGCCCAGGACTGATCCCTGCGGGACACCACTAGTCAGAGTAACTCTCTTGGTACATTCTCCTGTCTCCAAAATGAGCTCCCTCTCGGATAAGTATGAAGAGATTATGCTTATCAAGTTTTCATCAATGGACTTGTTTCTCAGCTCATCTAAGATGAGCTGCCACGAGCACTATTAAATGCGTTTCTTACATCCAGAGTGATAAGTGCGCAAAGTCTACGGTGTGCTGGCGTGTAGGATGCTGCTTCTCTGGCGATGCTCAGGACTTCGTTGATCGCATCAACTGTCTGTTTGCCTTTTCGAAATCCAAATTGTCCACTTGAAAGATCTCCCACTCTTTGCAGCTCTAGATTGAGGCGACCTAGCAGTAGTTGTTCATATAGTTTACCCTCCACGTCCAAGAGACATAGGGGTCGGAAAGAAGAAGGATTTTCGAGAGGTTTGTTGCCTTTCTGCAGAAGTACTAATCTGGCTCTTTTCCACTCCCTTGGAAAAACAGCATGTTCTGCAAGTCCATTATAGACTGAGAGAACGTAGTCTGGTTTACTTAGTGCCACTGCTTTAATTATTTCTGGCGGGATGCAACTGGGACCTGGTGCCTTGTTGTTTTTGATTTTTTCACAGGCTTTTACAAGTTCTTGCATTGTGAAGTTAACGAACCTAGAGCTATTATCACAGATAAAATTTACATTTTCATGCACAGGAAATAGATGCCTAACAACTTCTTCCATGGTATTCATGGTCAATTGTATTCTGGGAGGAAAACCCAACATTCCCTTCATTGCAATTTTATAGCCATCTCCATATATATCGCGATCTACATCATTACATAGTACTTTCCAACAGTCTTTCTTTGCTTTTTTAATTCTATTTCTCAACCTTTTTTTGGTTTCCTTATACGTTTCCCACAGAACATGGGTCTCCCTTAGTGAGTTTCTGCTACTTCTCCTCGTATACTCCCGTCTTTTTCGCAGACATTCTCGACGAAGTTCAGCAATTTCATCATTCCACCAGTAGACCGGTTTGTTTCTTGTGTTACTCTTTTTTTGGCATTACATTATCACAGATCTTGCTTACTGTCGTTGTGAATTCGTTGGCGCTCTGCACGCTCGGAGCCACTTCTAGTTCTTGTAGGGTCTGGTTGAGTTTTTGTCGGTCCAACTTCTTTATTGACCATCCGCGGTTTTGAAGTAGAGGCTTAGTTTTTTGTTCTCGATTTTCCTCGAGAATTTCAAATACGACGTAATTGTGGTCGCTTAGAGTCTCTTCTTCCAGCACTTCCCATTTCGTCACTCTTGGCCTAATATCTTCGGTGGCAAATGTCAAGTCCAATATAGAGCCATAGTTCTGACTCTGGAAAGTGGGTCTAGTTCCCTGGTTCAATATACAAAAGCTATTTGTTGCTACCCACTCTGCTATTAGCTGCCCTCTTCTATCAGTATAGGGCATGCCCCACTGGGGCGACTTAGCATTTAAGTCTCCACCTATTATAGCTCTTTGATTTTGTCCTCGTACTAACATCTCTATTTGGTATAGGGTTTCCTCTAGATCCTGAATGTCATCGTTTCCAGAGGAGTAGCAACTAAATACCGACATCCATTCGGTTGATACGTACGAGAAGCCAGGACCACTGCCTTGTCTTTTGATAGAAATGTTATTGTCAATGACTTTTATGGCTGTTTTAAGATCTTCTCCCTGGATCCAGTCTTTTCTGCCGCGGATAGCTGCAATATTGGGCTCTGATACAAGTAAGATACTGGCTCCGATGCTTTTGGACGTAGATAGTGCCATATCCTGGGCTTGACGGCTCCTGTTGGTATTAATTTGAAGTATTTTTATCTTGACTGTTGGTTGAGTGGCCTACTGTTGCTCCGTTCATCGTACCTTTTTGTTCCCCACGACTAATTCGGCATGCAGAACTTGCTGTCTGATGTCCAGTTTTATTGCAGTCCAGGCAGAAGGGCTCATTTTTGCAGGTGTTAACCCTGTGGTCTTCTTTGCCACATCGCATACAAAGTTTTTCCCGATCAGGCCCTTTACATTGCGCTTTTTCGTGTCCGCGACCCCAGCATCGAAAGCACCTTGGGTCCTTGTGCCTTTCCACTATCTTGCACGTGGTCCATCCAACCCGTACCCCGCCAGCTTGCAGCAGTTTCTCAGCGTCTGCCTCATTTATCACAATGGTGGCATTCTGTTTGTTGCGGTACGTTGGTCTGATTGCCCTAACTTCAAAAGATTCAGGCGGTATGCCCACTGTTTTGGATATTGCTTGGATTATCTCTTCCTTAGTAACTATTTCATCCATATTTCTAATATGAAGAATGCTTTTATTGTTTAAGGGTCTCACAGATGCATCAGGAAGTTTCTCTCCTATCTCTTTTCTTAACACTTCTGCTTTGTCCGCTCCGTTGTTTATCGTGAGCATCACCTGGTCTTTTCGGTATCTATCAACATGCTTGATTTTCAACTCCAATTTCACTTGGGTTTATTGCGGATTTGATAGTCCTGAGGAGGTCCGCGTAGGTCCTGTTTTTCATTTCCACAATGATTGCATCCGGTTTGGGTTTTGTTGCCTTTTGTTTTGGTGCTTCATGTGATTTGTAGCCGCCCCCGGTACTTTTCCTCGGTACTTCTTTACCTCGATTTTGCTTGCAGGAAAAGATTTCTATGTCTGTGTCTGCAAACAAGAAGGAGATCATACGGTCTATCACCAATCCAGTAACATTTTCAATATCCGGAATGATCAGGATATGTCTGTCGTGCGATGCCATGTGATTTTTGATACTCAGAAGTGATTTAAACACTTTTGTGTCGTCACAGTCGCTATTGGATGTTTTTTCGCTGATGATTGGGTAGTATATCCATCGGTCTTCCTGTTTTAGGTTACCTTTTTCGTCTGGGAAGCCCACTGAATGGGACATCATCGCTACATCCCCTTCTTTTTTTCTTCTGTCTCTTTAGTCCTGCCTTTCCTCCAAAGTGGTTTATCACTTTGTTGACTCCTATAAGGTTAGAGTTGAATTCACTGTTGCAAGGAACCATAATGTCCCAGGTTGCCGGTGTGTCCCAGGTCTCACCTTGGTATATTTTTGCTCTTGGGAATATATCTGCCCCCAGTCCTCCTCTGTAACAGCTTGAAAGCATTCGTAGCTGTCTTCTTTTTTAACTGTTTTCTAAGGAGCCTTTTTTCCCGCAGTTCTTTACAACTGTTACACTGGATATTTTGGGGTTGTGAATAGAGTGCCTTTTGAGACATATTTTCTTCTTTGTTTTCCTGGATAATCTTTAGAAGGTTAGCGTTCTCACGTAACAGGGCTTCTTCTTTTGCGGTGTTTGCTGTATTGGCATTATTGAGCCAGGTTTCAAGTGGATGAGCTCTGAGTTTCTCCACCTGTAGAGACAAGTTACTGGAAATCTCCACATACTCCTTTTTGGGCTTGTATGCTTCGCGGACAGTCTTCTCCAGTAATTTGATCTGTTCAGATATCAGTTGTAATGTGTTCTTGAACTGATCAGCAGTACTTTTGGTCTCAGTTGTTTTTGAAATTTCTGCTAAGACATTTTGCATTCTCTTGCGTTTGTACGATCTGGTCTCTTCTGTATCTTCTTCCCTATCAGGGAGAGAAAGGCTTCTCATTCGAGGAGGAGTTCTTGCAATAGAATCTCTTCTTGCAAAGGCTCCCTGTTCCTCGTTCTGTTTCTGTCGGTCGTTTGAAGGGCTGTCTACTGGTAATTTTGTATTAAGGTCCATATAAGTTCCCACGAGTCGGGCCGAAGTATATGTCCAGCGTGGCAGTGCGCCCTTACCACGCTAAGGCTATTTCCCCCGTTGGTTCGCCCGTTCCATTGGGCATCGCTCGTGACACACATTGTCCCCTGTGTCATGCATCCTCTCGGCACGATGGTGCTACACCTTAGGATTGGGGATTTATCGATCTATCTATCTATCTATCTATCTATCTATCTATCTATCTATCTATGTAACGGAATCTTTGAGCCTAGTTTTTACCAACTCCCAGCGATTCAATTTCTTTGAAACTTTGCACACGTATCAAGGACCGATGACAATGCAATAATTTAAAAACAGTATCCCGTTATCCTGATTAGGACCTCCAGGATAAATAAATTCCTTTACAGATCCTCTGTGAAAGAGTAAGCAAGCTAGAGCTAGGCAAGTGATCTGCGCATGCGTGCAGTTTCAGTCTTACATGCATACATACATACATACATACATGCATACATACATACATACATATCGAACTAAAAAATGAAAAATAAATAATAGTTTAAAAAACACGCTTTTATATGCAACCGAACTAAAAATTAGAAAATAATTTTTCATTACAAAGAGTTTGTCACTTCAGAATAAAAGCGTGGAGTGCTTAATATATTAAATGTTATAATTATTCTATTTGCAAATATCTATGAGGAAAAAGTTATGAAAAATAGTAAAATGCACTACACGCTTTTTACTCTGAAGTGACAAACTCTTTGTAATAAAAAATTATTTTCTAATTTTTAGTTCGGTTGCATATAAAAGCGTGTTTTTTAGTTTTTTAAACTATTATTTATTTTTTAGCATTTAATTGAGCCGATCAAACTTAGTAAGATTCTAAATTTTTATAATTTCGTCTTTATTAGTTGCTGAGATATGACTATACTTCTAGCAAAAACTAATTTAGCGCCAAAATATCTTTGAAACCGCTAAAGCTGTTTTTCGGCATGCCTATACTCTGCTTACTATAAATTGAGATAAATACCTGAACAAAAAAATGTCTTTTATTAGTTTAAAAGTCAGTAACGCTAGTTACCATAATAAAAAAATGAGTTTTATTGGTTTAAAACTACAGTAATCGGAGTGACTTACTAGGTATTCATTATTAATTTATAGTGGCCAAAGTATACTTAACAGTAATATCAGCATTGTTGCCAAATTTTAATAAAATTGCGGTGTTGTCATATCTACGTAAAGATTGAATTTTGTAATTTTAAAATCTTACCAAATTTGGCAAGCTTTCTTTATTGCAATAAAATAAATAAGGCATGGTATTTAAAATAACAAAAAAATTACATGTAGCGAAAAATTAAAATCTTGCCCGGAAACCCTTAAAGGTGCTCGCCCACTTATGCGCCGTGTCGCGATGAGTCAAAATTCACCAGAGAAGTTTATATGTATTTAAATGAAACCTCGCCGATATAGACGCGCCGCCTATATTGGCGGAGTTTCATTTAGGTATATGTAAACTTCTCTGGTAAATCTGACTTGTCGCGACGCGTCGCCCAAGTGGGCGAGCAGCTTAAATGACAAAATTTGTAAATTGAGCTTAAGCGGTTTTCGGGATTTTTGAGCGCACCTAAACTTTTTACCCAGAATGCTGTGTTGTCATATTTTCGCTGCTGGTAAAAATGCAATTTTCAAAACGTGTTGATTTAATAAATTTGGCCCACGCAATTTATTTATTTCAATAAAAATAAATGGGGTATTTCATTTAAAAAACTGTAAAATATGGCAACAACGACAGCATTACTTTATATTTGTAAACGCAGCTTTAGCGGTTTTAGAGATATTTGAGCGCATCTGAATTTTTACCTAAAATGTGGTGTTGTCATATCTTGACAGGTAGTAAAAATAGAATTTTCAAAATTCATGAACCAAATAAATTAGGACTGTGCAATTTAATGGGGCATTTCATTTAAGAAAACGAAAAGATACGTGAACCACAAAACAGGAAAATCTCGCAACGGTGCACATATTACTAGTAAACTCTTCATGCTCAATACCTTCTAGATACCAAATTTGGTAAATGTAGTTTCAGCGGTTTTAAAGATATTTAAGAGTTGCACTACTTTTTATATCCAAAGCTTTTGACCAGGTCTGGCATGCCGCACTTCTTAATAAACTTCCCTCCTATGGTCTTTTAACTAAACTCTGTACTTGGCTCTCTAGCTATCTATCTGATCGATGTATATCAGTTATTGTGGACGGTCATTCTTCAAGCTTTCACCAAGTAAATGCTGAAGTCCCTCAGGGCTCAGTTCTGGCACCAACATTGTTTCTTCTTCACATCAACGATCTCCTCTCGTCCACAACTAATTCCTTTCATAGTTTCGCCAACGATAGTACCCTTCACTCCAGTTTTCAGGTTCCTAAACCAAATCCATCACTAAACCTGATTTGGAAAACAAACGCAGAGCGATGCAGATATCTCTTTCACAGGATCTTAATTTAATATTGGATTGGGGCGCCAAAAATCTCGTCCATTTTAATGCATCCAAAACACAATCATGTTTATTGTCGTGAAAAGAGTCATCAAATACTCATCCTGTACTTACGAGCGGCCAAGTTTTACAGAGCAAAGACACCTTCAATCTTGTGGGCGTCATATTTAAAAGTAACCTTAACTGGCATAAACACATTGTATCTATAGCCACGGCAGCTTCAAAAAAGCTTGGATTTCTCTTTCGAGCCAAAAAGTATTTTTCTGCTTCTAATTTATACACTTTATATATGTCCCAAATCCGACCTCCCTTGGAATATTGTTTGATTCTATTCAAAGAAGAGCTATTCGTCTTATTCATCCTTTACTTACAGAAAGGCTCCCCTCTCTTGCCCATCGTCGGGCTGTGGGGGATTAATCGCTTTTTATAGGTACTTCCATGGCTTCTGCTTTGAAGAATTATCCAGTATAGTTCCTCCACTCACGGTTCCCAACAGAGAAACTCGTGGTTCCGCGCGTATGCATCCTTATAGGGTCCAACTGGACATGCCCCGAACTTCTCACTTTGTTCGTTCTTTTATCCCTAGAGTTTCTAGAAAGTGGAACCTGCTGCCCGCGGAGGTCTTTCCTTCCCCCAAATCTTCAAGTATTTAAGTCCCGTGTCAACAAACTCTCTCTTACCTCGCTTAAGACACCCACGGTACGTTAGTATTTAGGCTTTTCGTGGTTTGTCCAAAGATAAAAAAAACTTTTTACTAAGCCAGTATGTAAATATTATGTTAAAACGTTTTTATTCTTTGCAGGTGAAAATCTGGTTTCAAAATCGCCGGGCGAAAGCGAAACGCCTCAAGAAGCTGAACTGGAAAAGCTCAAAATGGCATCCCTTTCACGGCATCATCACGCACTTTATCCCCATCCAGCGCTACAGGGATTCTTCGCTCCAGGCGCTCACCCCTCGCATCGCTATTGGGCGCCCGACCCCAAATGTCACCTTTAGGATTGTTACCGCAACCGCCTCCTCCGCCACCTCATTTATCCTCACCATCTAGAGGGATGCGATCACCCAGTCCTCACATCTCTTAAAAAATAATAATTTAGTGGTATAATAGTCCGGGAGTTAGAGCAACGTCAGGGAAAACAAGAATTTTAGGTTCGCTGATTTTTAAAATGTCCTCCTCCCCGTTCGGGTACATCCTCGGCTGTCTGGCTGGCGGTAGCGGTTGCATCGGCAGCCAGCACCTTGAAATTTAGAGCTGTCACTAATATGTCAAATTATGCTGACCTTGGTCGTATATTATCATTTTAACTTTCATCAAAAATATACCGAACGGTTCAGAAGTTAGAAGGGGGATGAGTGTATAATTAGCAATGATAAAAATGTCTGGCAATAAAAACAGACAAAAAAATTAAATTATGTTTTTTAAAATGGTTTCAAAACTTTGGATTTAAACCTGTACAGGGTGGCTCGAATTCGACGCTCATCATTGGGATTTAGGAAACCGTAAGAGATACAGGATCGGTTTACTGAAGGTAAAGTTGCGCAATTTGATGCTCAATAAAATGCCGTTTTGCGTTTTAAAAAATTCCGAGTACTTTCGAAGATATTCGAAAAGAAACGGTATTTTCAATTTTGGTTTCTATTGTTTCCTGGCTACATTTGTTAAGATAACTTAAAATGGAAAACACGTTTTCATGGCAACTTTTCTGCTCTATAATTCAGTGTGATTAAATATTGAATCTGACGTTTGGACTTCTGGCGACCATCATCAACTTAATTTTTTAAATACGGACCTGATATTTTTTCAATTTAATTATATTCTCTCATCACTCTTAAAACACTCTATATCGCCACTTTGATATTTGCTGACGTTTCGTACAGAAAATTCCATCACCAGAATATTTCATATTTTTTTAACCATAATACGGCCCTGAACTACGTTTTTAGGTAAAAAGGTAAAAAAAAATTAAACTTATTACATATTCGTAATCTTTTTATTGCAACTCATTGATATCTAACAGCGGAAATTACTTTATTAACAGAAAATTTCATGAATATTAGACATAAGATACAAAAAGATGAGACAACAAATCAGCTTACATAAACAATTTGTAATACTATGTTGATGCCCATATTAAAAATAAACATAATTTAATCACTATTATAAGTGTTCAAAGAGATAACCTTCCGCCTCGATGCATTTTCTTGCTTTGCTTTGTATTATTAATACAGCTCGATTAATTGTTCTCGCAGGAATGGCAGCGACTTCCCTTATCAAATTTTGTCGTAGTACTTAAAGGTCGTGGGGTGCATTTTTAAATAAACGATTCTTAAGATATCCCTAAAGGAAATAATCTAGGGGACTAAGATCTGGGCTCCTAGCGGGCCATCTTGCAAAACCATTTATTAGGAAATATATGGTAAAGGAATTGAGCTACTTCCCTTCCATTGTGGGTAGGAGCTCCATCTTGCTGCCACCATATTTCTTGAAATACTGCCAAAGGTTGATTATCTAGGGCGTCTAAGACATCATTCCTAATCAAATTTATATATCGTTCGGAAGTTAAGGTCCCTTCGTAAACGAAAGGTCCAATAATTTTGTTCCTCCACATACCAATCCATACATTAAATGAAGTTCTCCCTTGAATTCGTACCTGCTGGTTAGTTTCTGTTAATAAAGTAATTTCCGCTGTTAGATATCAATGAGTTGCAATAAAGCATTATGAATATGTAATAAGTTTATTCTTTTTACCTTTTTACCTAAAAATGTAGTTCAGGGCCGTATTATGGTTACATAAATATGCAATATTCTGGTGATGGATTTTCTGTACGAAACGTCGGCAAATATCAAAGTGGCGATATAAAGTGTTTTAAGAGTGATGAAAGGATTTAATTAAATTGAAAAAATATCAGGTCCGTATTTAAAAAAATAAGTTGATGATGGTCGCCAGAAGCCAAAACATCAGATTCAATATTTAATTACACTGAATTATAGAGCAGAAAAAGTGGCCATAAAAACGTGTTTTTCATTTTAAGTTATCTTAACAAATGTAGCCAGGAAACAATAGAAACCAAAATTGAAAATTCCGGTTTTTTCGAATATCTTCGGAAGTACTCGGAATTTTTTAAAACGCAAAACGGCATTTTATTAAGCATCAAATTGCGCAACTTTGCCTCCATTTATCCGATCCTGTATCTCTTACGGTATCCGAAATCCCAATGATGAGCGTCGAATTCAAGCCACCCTGTACAGGTAGGATGCGAACTAATAAATGCAACGACTACCGCCAGCCAGACAGCCCAGGGTCTATCCAGAAGAGGAAGGAAAAAATCAACTGACCTAAAATTATTTTTCGAAAACGTTGCTATATTCTATACTATAAAGGTGAAAACTGGAATGGACAGAGCTATATTTATTTATGAAAATACGATGACCTAGAAAAACAAACATTTAATTTGTGCTGTGATTTATTTTTTCATCGTTTTTAAGGTTATACTTTTTCATATTTTTTTTCTTAAAATAATTATATACTATTTATCAGATTAATAGAAATAGAGTTATAAAAAGAAGTAAGTTAATAAAAACAAACTTTATGGTAATAAACTGTTAATTATTATTGAACATGCAAGCAAATTAACCTTGTAAAATATGATTTTTTTTTTGAATGGATGTTTATATTACAACACAGGAGATAATGACTTTTTTTCTTTGGAAGGAAAAAGGTATTTTCTAGAAATGCCTAAGATTATCTTTTTTTTATTTTGGCTGCAATTTCAGAAAATACTTACAATTATTAAATATTGGGTAAATTTCAATCAGGAGTTGCGTCCTGGCGGGCAACTCTCTCACACTCAACAATTTTCTGGATAGTTTTGTTTTCATTATTTTAAGCAGCAAATTTAAGTTTTTTTCTACAGTAAAATTAGCTTTAATAATAAGGTCTTCTTCTGCATTCAGTAGCAAATTAGCTGACGTTATATACAGGATGTTTTCCTATCCCTATCCCTATCCCTTTCTTTTAAACATAATGTCCAAACCTGCTTCATTTTTAAGATAAAGGCGTTCAAGTTTTTTGAAAAAAGTCGGTATGTTTTAAATAATTTTTAAAAACACTTTAACCAATTTAGATGCAATTTGGTACACCTATTAAATGTAATAAGCTGCTTGAAAAGCTCTACTTAGGTTCGGATTATGGCGTCCAGTGGGGTTTCAGTGGGCAACACAGACATTATTATTAAGAAAGAAAAGTACGTAAGTTTCTTGTATTTTCTTCGTACCTAGCTTTTTTGGGTAACAAAAATTAAAGTCACTTTAATTTCTTCTAAAAAGTATTTACCCATAGACAATTTGTATAAAAACAAAAATTAACTATAAACAATTATTGCTTTAAAATAAACGAGCAGTCGTGAAGCTTATCCTAAATTGTTATTTTCTTATTTACTAATAATGTTAATTTCTTAATTTTGGATTTTATTTTATGTTGTTTAGGTATACTTTTTAGAATCGCTTAAGGTGACTTTCTCGAAAACAAAGCAAGATTTTTAAGAAAATACCAAAGACTAAAAAGTTCCATTTTTAAATGGTTAATTAGAAAATACGCAAGCAACTTACTATTTTAAATAAGTGTACACAATTTCATATAAATCAGCTAAAAGTTTTTTAAGATATTTTAAGAACACTAACTTTTTTTTACACTTTAACGACCCGTATCTTAAAAAAAGTCCGCACATTTGTTTATGGAAACTTTTTATCATAAAAAGACATAGAAATTACCCACTTAAGTCTCTTGCCGCAGTTAGGAAACACCCTGTATGTTTTCTTAAATACCTTAAAGTAGGTTTAAACTTAATATGTTTAACAAGTGTAAACCCACAGACTTTCATAGACATAGTTAAAATAATTTAATGACCTGGAAAAAGCATATGGTTTAAGTCTGCATTTTCAGTCTGTGGATGTTAAGGGAGAACAAAGAGCAGGAAAAAATGACACCTACAGATATTTCCTAAATAATAAATTATGTTTAGCTAAAAAATACCATGCTATTTTTTATTTTTTAACAGTAATTTTAATTCTCTCAGTTTTTTGTAAAGTAATGGACAAATTCATTAATTCACAAATTCCTAACTATTTGGAAAAACACAAAATTTTGCATGACTAGCAGTATGGATTTCGCCACAAAAGATCCACAGCAGATCTTCTTAATTAACTTCTCTCCTATGGTCTCTCATTTAAACTCTGTACTTGGCTCTCTAGTTATTTATCTGATCGACGTATATCAGTTATTGTGGATGGCCATTCTTCAAGCTTTCAACAAGTAAATGCTGAAGTGCCTCAGGTCTCAGTTCTGGCACCAACATTATTTCTTCTTTACATCAACGACCTTCTCTCGTCCCAAACTAATTTCATTCATAGTTCCGCCGACGATAGTACCCTTCACTCCAGTTTTCAGGTTCCTAAACCCATCACTAAACCTGATTTGGAAAACAAACGCAGAGCGATGCAGATATCTCTTACGTATGATCTTAATTTTATAATGAATTGGGGCGCTAAAAATCTCGTCCATTTTAATGCATCCAAAACACAATCATGCTTCTTGTCGCGAAAAGAGCCATCATATACTCATCCTCAATCTATGAGCGGCCAAGTTTTACAGAGCAAAGACACCTTTAACCTTGTGGGCATTACATTTGAAAGTCACTTTAACTGGCATAAACACATTGTATCTATAGCCACGGCAGCTTCAAAAAAGGCTTGGATTTCTCTTTCGAGCCAAAAAGTATTTTTCTCATTTAATTTATACACTTTATATGTGCTCCAAATCCGACCTCCCTTGGAATATTGTTCTCATATCTGGGACATGGCGTCTCCCACAACCCTAAGCATCCTTGATTCCATTCAAAGAAGAGCTATTCGTCCCATTAATGATTCATTAACAGAAGGGCTTCCCTCTCTGGTCCATCGTCGGGCTGTGGGGGATTTATTGCTTTTTTATAGGTACTTCCATGGCTTCTGCTCTGAAGAATTGTCCAGTATAGTTCCTCCATTCACGGTTCCCAACAGAGAAACTAGTGGTGCTGCACGTATATGGTCCAACTGAACAGGCCCCGAACTTCCCACTTTGTTCGTTTTTTATCCCTAGAGTTTCTAGAATGTGGAACCTGCTGCCCGCGGAGGTCTTTCCTTCTTACCTCGCTTAAGACATTTAGTGTTTAGGCTTTTAGCCTTCGTGGTTTGTCCAAAGATAATTTTTTTAAATATTTGTGTTTTAAATTAGACTTAGTATAAACAACTAGTCCAAATAGAATACAAAAAGAAGTCCAATAACCATTTAAAACTAGGCGACTTAGCAACGTTGTTTTTGCAACTTGGCGCCCTCATTGGAAACTCTTGAAACCCTTTTGGGGCAGTATGACATTTGTTCAGGCCCGATGAGAGGGTGTTGAAGGCGGTACAAATTACCTGGTCCCGGAGTGATTGGGGGCTCGCGCGGGTAGAAATTAGTAAATGGAGTAATAAAGTGAGAACTTAAAAACTTAACAAAATTGTGAA
Source organism: Listronotus bonariensis (assembly GCA_014170235.1). NCBI lineage: Eukaryota > Metazoa > Arthropoda > Insecta > Coleoptera > Curculionidae > Listronotus > Listronotus bonariensis. Next base: position 91,141 of record JACEGR010001000.1, read on the forward strand.
AAGTTAAATAAATAATATGAGTTTAAAAAAGTGAGGACCTTCTGTTTGTGCCCTTTAACTTTTGTAAGGGTTTTGAGACAAATAATGTAAAGAATAGTACTTTTGAGGAAGGAAGGAACTTTTTTGGCTCCTCCATTTTTTTTACGAGGGGACGTAACTTCTACTTTTACCGGGGCCCGGCACGGCTGTCTGCGGCCCTGTATTTGTTAATCATGTTTTGCTTGATGTTGTTGCAGACGTGCAGTGCTGTAAATATGGTTTATAATTTATTAAATAATTGCAATAAAAAAAAATAGTTAAGACACGACTTGTGTTAGGTAATTTAGTAGTTATAATCATGGATTATTTTTAAAAAATCTGCAATGGAAAAAAATAGAAACAAAGTTGGTTATATTTTTTTTACTATTTTTTAAAAGTAAAAGGAAAAAAATAAATTTATATATTTACCTGTACTAACTAAAATTACTAATGTAAACATTTTTATCAGCCAAGTATTTTTATACAAATAACGTTTTTACTTTTCTCCAAAGTAACAATTAACGACAAAATTGTTTTTTTTGCAAGTAACGCCTTTTTTTTATTTTAATTTCCAGTAGGGGAAAGTTGGGAGAGTTCATACAGTTTTTATATTTGGCTTTGTGGAATGCCATGTTTTAGGTATATCTCTTTAAATTTATGACACACTAATAGCCCAACCATTTTATATTGTAGTAAAACCTTAATATTATTGAAAATCTACATGCGCAAGTTTCTATAAGACTTTTGCAAAAAAGCAAAATGTATGAATGTACCCCATTAGTGGGGGACATTCATACAACCGAAGGGGCACATTTAACAACACTATTAATTCGTCATAATTATTGTTTATTTTTGTTTTATACCATACTTTATAAAAAACACAAATACATTTTTTTAACATACAAAACAAATAGTAAAATTTAAAATTAAAAAACAGGTTTTACCCAAATCTGTTAATGCCTATTTTAACATCGCAATAGTTTCGTTATATGAACAAGTAACGAATAGTGAAGAGAGTGTCATTAAACGGTCTTTACGTTACATGTATGGTTATCTACCAAAGACACTTAATACCATTTTTTGTTTTAGTCAGTTACATTTATTAAAAGTAACAATCTCAAAATATAAAAAAAATTGCTTATACATTATTAGTTATATCAAATAAAAAACTCTAGTTAACACAAAGATACCTTAACTTACAAAACCTAAAATTAATATGCCTATGTTATTAACAGATTATGACCTAAGATCTATGGTAATATCATCACTATGTCTGATAAATTAACTGACCCTTGACATCCAAAGACACAAAGTTCATAAAGCACCCTGTTTTTTTGTCTTAAAAATGAAACTTAAACTACTTTATATAATATTTACAACTATAATCGTCGAAGTAACAAAAAATAGTAGTTAAAAAATATTCATAAAGGGCCAGGGGTACAATTATATAGTATGAATGTGCCCCATATACTTGTGTATGAATCTGCTCCATCACATGCTAATTAATGAAAAAATTTGAAATAGAAAAACCGTATTTATATATATTAATTTACACGTATATATACATAATTAGGATTAAATAGCAATTATTAATTCAAAAAATAGTAACTGGCCATAAAATATGTCCAAAGTTACGTTATGAAATTATTTACGCGAGGCAAAAACACGTTCCGTGTTGTGCACTCGATCTTACCGTACCGAAAATACTGAAACTCCACTAGTCTGTAAAAACACATAAAAACTGTGCACACTATAATATATATACGATAAACTCAATGTATGTAGGTGCCCCTTGTATGAATCCACCCCACTTTCCCCTAAGTACTAAACATAAACTATTTGACCCTTTAGCTGCTGAAAACAATAAAAAGACAATTAAAAAGCAACGAAAAGATTAGGATTTTAATAATTTTCCCTAATACCAAACAACAAAAACAAAGAAATTTACCGACCGACGATAATATAATTAGTTTTGTGATTACTTTAAACATAAACATATCTGTTTTCATCAATTAAAAGTTTTTGTGTTTGGTATTTTAAATATTTATTAATCTGCCGTTACCTAATATAAAAACACAATTAAAAACAGGATCACTTAATCTTTCTTTGTAATAAAACTCATTTTTATGGCTTAAAATTTCTAGCAGACACATATTAATTTTATAAAAATATACTGATACGAAATGACCTCAAGAAAATTATCACATAATTGTTGATCTTTACACTCATAATAATTACTATTTGACACCAGAACTACAAATAATGTAAAACTTTTGGTTTTATCTAATAAAAAAAAGTTTTTGTTTTTCTACATCTTTTAGTGGAACCCAGTGAAGTAGAGGTATTGTTGAATTTTATTTTTAATGTCATTAATGGTTATCATTTTTTTATACAAACTAAATTTTTAACATTTTTGCACTTTATTGTAATATTAACTAGTACTTAGACGAAGGATTTCTTTTTGTTTTATAATAACTAATTTTATCTTATTTTAGGGGTAAATATACTTAAATTATTTTTTTGTACACAACACTACTTCTTTTTATCTTTAGACAATCCACAAAGGCTAAGTTCAGTGGGTGTCTTAAACGAGGTAAGAGGGAGTTTGTCGACTCGGATATTAAACACTTATCAGCAGTTGTTAGTTTTATTAAAAGTCTAATGATATACAGGGTAGGCAAGCCTATTAAAGATTTATTAAAAAAGATATTTGGAATTAAAAGTTATGCCTTAATACCATCTTGTCCTTGTTATTCTTTTCAATTTTATTATTTTTACCTATTATCTGGTTAATTTGTTTACTTCCATTTGATTATAAGTTAGTAAGTTGTAGCTACTGTAAAGACATGTTAAATCAGTAAAAATTGTATCCTTCAGAGATAATCCAAAACTTAAAAGAAATGAATCGGGAAACGACGGGGCATGTTTTGACGTTTAGGCATAATTTTTAACTTTAAATACCTTTTTCATTTACCATTTTGTTGTATATTTAGAAATTAGGGTACTTTACACTTAGGCTTTAAATTCTAAGTAGCCTGTATATCCAATACCTTTTTATAAAAATAATTACTGCTTATAGAGTTTAAAAAGATGCAACCACTTTTATTTACAATATATTTTTCTTTTAAATTACAAATAAAAAGCTTTGCATATTATTACCCTAATTCGCAAACATCATATCTCAAAGTCAAAAAATTACAGGAGATAAATACTTCTCCTTTAGTTTATGGTGTGGTATTGTAATAAACACACCCCGCCAAAATTATTGCATTGCTTTAATACAAAAATGCTTTAGTTTAAAGGACCATATCTCTTTTAATAATTAAGTTATTAAGACAATTTTAAAAAGAAAATGTTAAGGAAAGGTGAAGCTATAATTTTGGGATAACCGTTGTTATTTACTGTCAACAATACGTTCTACAGAGGGATTAAAAGTTTCTGGCAAGAATAAATAAATTTTAATCGCCCTATGTAATGTGCTGTTAAAAGGCATTAATCTTTTTGCGAATAAATTATACCCTTACTTATTTTTGATGTTTTATCATCACAAATTTGATTACTCTCTTTTAACAGCACATCATACAGATAGATTAAAAATTATTCTTTTTTTTCTTTAATAACTTTACCTGTATCACCCTGTAAGATGTACTGTTAATAGTAAAAAACAACGGTTACGCCAAAGTTATAGCTTCACCCTCCTTACATTTTCTTTTTTAATTGTCTTGATATCTTGATTACCGCTTCCAAACAGCACAAACTTTCCATTGGGCAATTTCCCATAAGAGTAAAGCACGGGTCTCGCAATGCTTTATGTCCGCTCCACAGCTTAACCGTTGTTTGGTAGTGTAGCCCAGCCCTGCAGCAAGGTGCAGAAATAGTGTGGACGCATGCTTTACTTATATGGGGGATTGCTTAGTGGAAAGTTTGTGCTGTTTGATTAAAAGTCCATTTAAATTAAAGCTTTTTTGTATTGAAGCTTATGGAGAAAATCGAGCATAAGCCATAATTTTGGCATATTTGGTTACTTGTTACTTAAGAATCAGAGACAACAATAAGACGAGTGACTGGTCCTGGAAATTTGTCCATTGCGTTTTATCTTGTTCTGATTTAACGCAAGCTCCTATAACTATGTCTTTGTCATTTATCATGGGAGGTAATCGTAGAGGGTGCAATCATCGCCTTTTCATGGTTGCCAAGTTGTTTACAATTACGGCATGTAAACTTTATGTCTTTCTTTGGCTAACACTTAATTATACTATATACCAAGAATCGAATATTTTTAACTTGACAACGCAGCCATAGGCAGTCAAGCCGAAATGTGCTTAGTACTTTTTAATGGTCGATTTGTTTGGACAGTTTGTTTACATTTGTTTTTTATTTATTGTGTGTTTCGTGGTTTTTACCTTTAATTGGACTTTAAATACTGACTTTTATTAGTGGTCACAATGTATAAATTAAATTTGTGCTTTTCAACAGACAATTTAAGGTAATAATGACATGGTGATCTGTAAGAAAAATCTTTATGAAACCCAAATAAATTACATTATTTATTAGATGTGTGTAATTATTAAACTAAACCCCAGTATTTCATATTTATATGAAACAAAAAAGCAAGTACTTAGGCAAACGGCACAGCTACATAATATGAATTTGGCGGGCAAACCATAAAGTCGACTCACGCGCCATCTGCGTTTACCTTCCTTGAAGACAGACAAGGAAGGCCCAGCAGCTATCTCTCTCTCGGATAATTTATTTACATTCAGTTGCTCGTCTCATTGTTGTCTCTGTAAGAATGTTAATATTTAGGACTAGAGGTAAAAGGATTTCGGCTAACATTTGATCACTGTCAAGTTACAAGGTTTTCGAATTAGGGTAACGATATGTTGCACACTTAATAAACTACAAAGGATAGACATAATGCATTTTTTCTTAAAGACTTGATCTTGAATTTTTAAAGAGCACTGCCACATACAGGACAGCAGTTAATTTTGAATACTTACCTTACCTAACATGTTTGGTTTAAAGAAATTACCAAGAGCAAGTTTTTGGGGCTTTTATAAAGATAATTAAACCGCTGAAGGTATTAATTACTAGTCCAACAAAACATTCACTTAAAAAGTTTAATTCACATAATCATATGCAAAAAGCTTGTAAACAACACTGGTGACAGTTTGCGTTTATTTTGTATCACTAATTACCTACATGTTTGTTTGTATGTTTAGAGACTGATGGTAAAACAATTAAAGTATGGTAATACGCAAAAAAATATCGGATAATAATTACAAATTGTTTTTATACAGGGTGTCCATCACTTAATGGTACACAGAAAAACCACAGATTCCTTATGCCAAAATATAAAGAATAAACTACACATACCTATATCCAAAAGTTGATGATAAGGAAGATACAGGGCGACAAAGTAAAAAAAAATAATTTTAATTTATTTCGATCATTTTTGATACGTTTGGAATATGTCAATAAAACTCGGTATATAGGGGTTTTTGACATCAGCTATTCAGATCTGATATTACTTTTTATGTATAAACCCGAGGGGCTAACAACACTATTTTTTTTCGAAAACGTCCTAGCTTTTTGTGCTACACCAGTAAACTCCTAATAGTTTCTACACAAAAAAGATTTACTTTGTAAGAATGGCTCTAAGCAACCGTTTTCAAGGTATTTGAATTTAAGTGGTTTAGTGCAACGAAAAACTGACTTTAAAACCAGCGGATTAGTCATAACTACAACTGCCTCATGATATGCGAATGATTTAATGTATTTTTCATATAATTTTTTGTTGCACTAAAACACTTAAATGCAAATATCTTGAAAACGGTTATTTGGAGCCACTCTTACAAGGTATATTTTTTTTGTGTAGAAAGCATACGGGAGTTTACTGGTTTATTTAGATGGTACATATACGTTTGTAAGAATGGCTCTGAGCAACCGTTTTCAAGATATTTGAATTTAAGAGGCTTAGTGCGACGAAAAAGTAAATTTAAAAACGGCGTATTAGTCATAACTACAACTGCCTTACACATATAATTTTTGGTTGCACTAAAACACTTAAATGCAAATATCTTAAAAACGGTTGCTTAGAGCCATTCTTACAAAGTATACTTTTGTGTAGAAAGCATACGGGACTTTACTGGTTAACTAAGATGGTACATACAGAGTAACACAAAAAAGTTGAGACGTTTTAGAAAAATTTAAATAGTGTAGTTAACCCCTCCCTTGCTTACACATAAAACTTAATTTAAGATCTGAATAGCTCATGTTTAAAAAACTCTAGATACCGAGTTTTGCTAAAATATTCAAATCATATTAAAAATTATCAAAAAATTAATCACTTTGACGCCCTGTATCTTCCTTATTATCAACTTTTGAATATAGATATGTTTGGTTAAAACTTAATATTTTGACTCAAGAAATTTGTAGTTATTCTTATTTTCTGTTGTAGAATCGCTCCGTAAAGTTTGTCGGTTGAGTTACTGAACACCCTGTATGTATGTAGGTAATTTAATTAAAATTGATGAAAACTTGATGTCTATTGGTGCCTTTAATAAAGAGTACCTTATTTTTTAAGTTTTTTATTGTCTATAAAATGGCGCTCCCAGCTTTGCGATATCTGTCAAAATAAAAAAGTTATGATGTAAATAAATTTGTAGTTTTAGGTAACATGCCCTCTGGCGGTATTTAAAAAAGTACTTTTGTACTAAAATTTAGAATCTGCAAAGCTCGATTTGTGTGCCAAATATCAACTGGATTGGTAAAAAATAAATGCAATATGGCGAAAAAACCAAAATAAAAATTGAACTTTGACGGCTTGTAACCCGAAAACGAATGAAATTAAAAAAAATATATATATATATATATATATATATATATATATATATATATATATATATATATATATATATATATATATATAGCTCTACCCTTATTTTGTCAAGTAGAATCACCCCTTAAGTTTCGTGATCGCTTTTTAAATCACCCTGTATATGTGTAGTAACTTTTTAAACACCCAGTAAAAAGATATCCTGTAAAATATAAAATTAAAACGTGGAAAATAAGACCTTTGCAGAAGTATTAAACTTAAACCAGGGCAAAACAAAATATGAGGATAGATACAGCTTTCATTTGCTGAGTCATTAAAAATACTTTATAGATCTTCATGCTCATTAATTTCGCAAAGTTAGTACTTTATTTCTTTATAAACTGCCACATGATGTTTAGTAATTATAATTTAAGGCCTTTTTAATTGGTTGTAAAGTTAGCCAGTCTTTCGTACGTTTATTTTCTCCTCGGTGGAGATTTATTAGATTACTTTTCGGGGTTAAAAGCTTGTTTAAAATTAAGTCAGGCACATGTGTCATGTAATTATTTCTCTTTGACTGTCTTTGCTTTTTTGAATGTTTAATTCACCGTCTGCGTAAAGTGACAACCAGCTATTAAGTTCGCAAAGAAAAGCAAACAAAATCACCCCTGCAAGCAGTCTTGCCAGGTTTTATAGTTCGGCATTCAACTTTATCCTGTTGCTAAAAATTATTTAGTTACCAATTTTAAAAGAATAGTTTTATGATATTGCAAAAACACTTTGTTTTCGGGGTTAAAAGCTTGTTTAAAATTAAGTTAGGCACATGTGTCATGTAATTATTTCTCTTTGACTGTCTTTGCTTTTTTGAATGTTTAATTCACCGTCTGCGTAAAGTGACAACCAGCTATTAAGTTCGCAAAGAAAAGCAAACAAAATCACCCCTGCAAGCAGTCTTGCCAGGTTTTATAGTTCGGCATTCAACTTTATCCTGTTGCTAAAAATTATTTAGTTACCAATTTTAAAAGAATAGTTTTATGATATTGCAAAAACACTTTGTTTTCGGGGTTAAAAGCTTGTTTAAAATTAAGTTAGGCACATGTGTCATGTAATTATTTCTCTTTGACTGTCTTTGCTTTTTTGAATGTTTAATTCACCGTCTGCGTAAAGTGACAACCAGCTATTAAGTTCGCAAAGAAAAGCAAACAAAATCACCCCTGCAAGCAGTCTTGCCAGGTTTTATAGTTCGGCATTCAACTTTATCCTGTTGCTAAAAATTATTTAGTTACCAATTTTAAAAGAATAGTTTTATGATATTGCAAAAACACTTTGTTTTCGGGGTTAAAAGCTTGTTTAAAATTAAGTTAGGCACATGTGTCATGTAATTATTTCTCTTTGACTGTCTTTGCTTTTTTGAATGTTTAATTCACCGTCTGCGTAAAGTGACAACCAGCTATTAAGTTCGCAAAGAAAAGCAAACAAAATCACCCCTGCAAGCAGTCTTGCCAGGTTTTATAGTTCGGCATTCAACTTTATCCTGTTGCTAAAAATTATTTAGTTACCAATTTTAAAAGAATAGTTTTATGATATTGCAAAAACACTTTCTTTTCGGGGTTAAAAGCTTGTTTAAAATTAAGTCAGGCACATGTGTCATGTAATTATTTCTCTTTGACTGTCTTTGCTTTTTTGAATGTTTAATTCACCGTCTGCGTAAAGTGACAACCAGCTATTAAGTTCGCAAAGAAAAGCAAACAAAATCACCCCTGCAAGCAGTCTTGCCAGGTTTTATAGTTCGGCATTCAACTTTATCCTGTTGCTAAAAATTATTTAGTTACCAATTTTAAAAGAATAGTTTTATGATATTGCAAAAACACTTTCTTTTCGGGGTTAAAAGCTTGTTTAAAATTAAGTTAGGCACATGTGTCATGTAATTATTTCTCTTTGACTGTCTTTGCTTTTTTGAATGTTTAATTCACCGTCTGCGTAAAGTGACAACCAGCTATTAAGTTCGCAAAGAAAAGCAAACAAAATCACCCCTGCAGGCAGTATTGCCAGGTTTTATAGTTCAGCATTTAACCTTATCCTGTTGCTGCAAATTTATTAGTTTACCAATTTTAAAAGAATGGTTGTATAGAGTATTGCAAAAACAGTTTCTTTTTTAACGCCGCACAGTGTAGTATCGTTTAACATTTTCTATCCAGATTGTTATACCCAGTGTCAAAGAATCTAATAGACATCCTGGACGGAAGTCATAACTTATAGTATTAGACATTAGACATATCAAAATGAGACTTGAGTGGCTTTCCAGTGACGCATATAGAGCGCTCCCGAGTAGCTCAGGAGCATTTCGTTCTACTTTATGGCGTTCCAGTGACGAAAGTGTTATGCACCTGAGCTACTCCGTTTTTCTTTCCCTTTGCCGCTCATGCACCAGCCCTTCTAATGCTTTTGTACTTCAAACGTGTTTTTTATGGTTAAGAATCCATTTTTGAAATTATTTGTTTAAAATGGAATTAGATATTAAAAAGAGATTATTATTATAAAGCCGAAGAAAGGTTAAAAAAACGATTTTTTCTTAAAGTTACCTCTCTTTCCTTGTCTAGGGATGCGTTCCAGTGATTAACTTTTTATAGCAAATCAAGAGCTTCAAGCCCTGGAGCGTGACGCACAAAAATTTTCGTCACTGGAAAGCTACCGTAAATGGTATAGAAAAAGGAGAGTTTTCGCATATTTCTCACTTTTTGGTCAACGGTTTAACCGAAAATGACCTAAATTTTGATTTTTTAATTGAACACCCTGTATATTTTATTATTTTTGATACCTGAGACAATTCTAAAATTCTAAATAGTAATTTGACATTTAAAAGTTTTCTTTTTACGCCTACTTGATTTTTGAGAGCCATTTGTAGATAGTATTGCATCTTAGTTCCGGTTGCGGTTAGTCCGGTTAGGCTATAATCCTTTATTTATGACTTTATTTTTAAGCCGATTACAAATTAATTGGCAAAGTTAGATTCATCAAAAAATCCTTTATTCGAAAAGCGTTTGTCTCAAAGGGTTGCCATTTGAAAAATAATAGTTAGGCCCTGAAATATCAATTTGCCAAGTTGTTTTATTCCTATCTCTCGTATTAGTTTATAAAACTTTGCAATTGTATTTTTCTAACGTCACTTAGGGTCACTAGATTAATTTGAACCCAATCATGACCACCTAGATGCAATATTAAAAATGGCTTTAAAAAAAATCAAGTAGGCTTAAAAACTTTTTAAAAGTCACATTCTGATTTAGAATTGTCTCAGGAATCCAAAAATGTCGAAATACGCTAGGGTGTTCCATTTAAAAATGTAAAATCGGAGCCATTTCTGGCCAAACCGGAAGTGCCTGAAAAGATGTAAAATATGCGTCAACTCTTCCTCTGCTCACACCATTTAACATATACCAAGTCTCATTTTGATATTGTCTAATACTCTAGGAGTTACCGGCTTGTCTAAAATTCGCTGACACCCTGTATACATATGCGGGGTACGAACGCTCGAAGCATATTTTCGGCTATTAATGCCGCTGTCAGCATGAATTCAAGCTACAACATGTTTAGGATATACAACGGGCTCGAGATAAACTTTTTCCTTGAGATAGCCCCAGAAAAAAAATCCAAGGGATTGAGATCCGGGGATCTAGGTGTCCACTGTATATAGGCGATAAAAAAAATATTATAGCTTTTAATTAAATAATTTATTTTAAAATATCCTTATTTACCTATCAGGAAATGCTTCGTTCAAGAATCTTTTCACTTGTACGCCATAATGTGCAACTCTATAACGAAGAAAAATCAGACTGTTTTTAACTCTTACTTTTCGGCTTGTTATAGACCCCTAAATCGAATTCTTAAAGCACGAGCGCTAATTTTGAAGATACCCTGCAAATATGTTTGTATATCTATATAAAATCCTCTTTTCAATGATGTTTCCGTTTTTATTTTTAAAAGGGCGGCCAGAGATTTAAATTAAATCAAGTACTACCTTTATTTCTGTTTGAACATTTTTTTTGCTAAGTAGGCTGTTGAAATAAAAAAAAACTATATTATTTTTAACAGGCAGTGAAATATTATTTAGTAAATTACATAATAATGTAATATATTATCTTTTTATTTTGTTAAAACTGAAGTTAGGATCTATTTAAAAAAAATATGCATATATCCCCGCCTGTTACAGTAAAAAATATTTTTTGATTCTTACAGCCCTGCCTAAAAAAATAATTTAAAATTAGAAATAACGGCGGTACTAAGGGAAAGAATGTCCAGGGGTAACAACATCTTATGTTACCCGTATAACTACCTGTATTTTTAAGTACCTTAGCGATAGATACTTTCACTGTAAGAGCGCTTATGGGTTATTAAAATACCAATGGCTCTTTAGGCCCTGAACAACTTACTTTTAGTACTTTCAAAAATTATGCTGTACCTATGTATTAAGAGCTTAAATAAGGCCTTTATAATTTGAGGCATAAAAATAATACCACAAAGGTGTTGGCCAATCACCATTATTCTTATAGTGAAAACCATAAAATGCCTTCCTTCTACGCTTATAAAACAATCAAGAAAACTATAGGCATGAGCTGGTTTAATAACAGATTATTACTTACGTTAAAAAAATATAAGGAATATCCGTTCTCTGACACCGACAGGGTTTGAGAGCCGTGACCGGCTCGTGCAAGTCAAAGTACGGCACTCCCCTTGAAAAAGTTTGAAAAAAGTTGAAAACGAAAAAAGGTCCTTCGAAGCTTCAAAGTTCTACTTCTTTTCAAAATTACCTCTTATGCACAGAAAAACAGCAATTCTTATACAAATCCTTCAAATTGCGGTACGTTTTTTATCTCGCGCCCCATCTACTTAGGCCGCCTCCCATCAATCCAGGCCCCGGTAACCGCTTTTAACGGAATTTGCGGGTCAGGCCTGGACAATCGAAACAATAGGGTGACCTTTGGGTTACTTTAAATTTTGAAATTAACTTCAGAAATTGAGGTAATCAAATAATGTATCAAAAAGGCGTGGAAATTTATTCTTCAAGCAGGCGATAAAATAAAATTTCTCAAGATTATAGAATTAATCGACAGAATGCAAGTTACAGAAACAAATGATACAGGGTCCGTCACGACGAGTTGAGTCGACGTTTAGAAGCTTTTCGAAAATTTAGAGGGTACTGAAAACTCACTGTAAAGATTTTCACACTTTGATAACTTCCGGGTTATACGGAAGTAATATCAACTTCGTTATTAGAATGTCCCATTTTTTACTTGAACTTTGAATTCCGCTAATATAACTTGTATAAACATCATACACCCAGGATCTAAATATTTCGCGTTGGGCCTTCTTTTCTCGAGTTGAGCTGATAGATGCAGCCCAGACAAAATACTCGTACCCAATGAAGATAGGCTGTTCATTTTCTGACTTCTTGATAAATAGACCGAGATTTCTTTATCACTCATGAAAAATATAGGCAGAGTTCAAAATAACACTGTGAGTTTGATGATGGCACCTCTAAAATCTCTCTCTACTTTTTTTAATGTCAACCTTGGTTTTTTTCACTGGGTCGATTTTTGTTTTCGTTACAGTATACTATCTTTATAATACAACCCTATATCTTGTGAAAGCGAAAACGAAATATTTCTATCTTTATTAGGACCCTCAAAAATGTCAGTTGGCTTTGGCATTTTGGAACTTTTATATCAGCGGTTCTTATGTTGTGTTAATTTTATTAATAACGTACGTTTGGCGAGCAAACTTGTTAGTTTAGCGTGCCTAATTAGCTCGATAGCTTTGTTTTTTGTTGATTCATTCAAGCCAAAGTCAACTGACATTTTTGGAGTGTCCTAATAAAGATAGAAATATTTCGTTTTTTCCACTTTATACGCAAACCGTTCATTTTAAATATAGGGTTGTAATTATAAAGTGCCCTTCTTTTGTAGCGTAGAATCCATTAGCGAAGAAAAAAAAATAAGGTTGACATTTAAAAAATGAAGTTTTTGAGTTTTCAAAAATATCAGAATACGGTGTTAATTTTTGGGCACCTTGTATATTTTTTTAATAATTTTCATGTGAGTGGTAGATATGGATCTTATTTATCAAAAGTCAGAAAAATATTTAGCCTAAATTGTTTAAATTTCAAGAAATTGTTATTTTTGTCTAAGGTGGCATCTGTCAAATATTTCGAAAAACTAAAATTGCTGCAAAATGGCTAGATCTAGGTGTATGATGTTTTCTACAAAGTTGTATTAAAATTTAACGTAGATTCCAAAAATTTAATAAAAATAGGACATTCCATTTAAAATAACGAAGTTGATGTCTACTTCCGGTATAACCGGAAGTTGTAGAGAGTTAAAATATTTTTGTTGAAGAGCTCTTTCAGTTACCCTCCTATATAAATTTTCAGAAAAATATTCTTAGGCATTTCCTATATACTTGTCGACTCAAGTCGTCGTGACGGACCCTGTACATTAAAATAAAATCACCCTGTACATTTAAAAATTCCATTAATTTCGTTAAAGTTATACACTGCTTCTATAGATAAACAAAAAAATGTATTTTTAATCAATAAAGAATAATTACCCTCAATTTATCTTCATTTTGATTTAATGTGCGTACTAAATTTAAAAATGACATAAGGAATTGGTTTACCAATACCCATTAAATCACATATATTTTTATCTTCTTTGAAGACAAATTAATTTAAGTTATCGCTGTAAAAATAACAGGTGTATCATCAAACACTAAAATGAAGGTCGTATAAGTTATGGTGTCAAGTTAGATTTAAACCAAATTAATTACCTTCAATCTGTCATGCACCGTTCCTCACACACTCCAAGATAACTGAAATAGTATAGTTTGTCCAACGTACCATTTTTCGGGTGGCTAACCTGAAATTACCAAAAATTGACAGAACTGACTTTTCTTAACAAAACCAAATTCACTGATTGATATTTGTCATCCAGTAATGGACTTTGAATTTTCTTTCGTGTTTTTTGATTTTTAGAGGTGCTAAAAGGTGTTTTCTTTTTAAGTTTTTTAAAGTGTTTAGTGGGTTTGAGGACTATTAGATTTTGTTTTATGTTTATACTTTCTTTGGTTTGGACTTTTTATTGACATTTTTTATAGTTCTTAATTTGTTTTATTCCGGGTAAGTATTGGGACCTGTTTTTATTGCTATTAAAAGCCAGAATATACATATATTTTTTTACCTGTGTTTTTTAGCGTATGGATTCCAGTGTTTACTGTACCTCTAGTTCAGTTCATCTCCAAACAGTAATGCCTCGAAGGTATATATGTATAAACATAACCTAGTATATAATTTTTCTCTTTTTTCCAACCTACTATACAAGTCCCTTCTTACTTACAGTAACGCTAGGTATATTTAATACTGGTCCAAAAATTGATAAATAGTACAATGAAGTTGAAGAACTTAACCCATTCTCACTAGTTAATCCCAACAACAAAAACACCAACTAGGACTCATAAGCATAAAGTTATAGTCTAGCTGCGAAAGCACCAGACCTCCCTCTTTCTCTGCTCCTCCATTCTAAGACTGCTAGATTCCCTGGTATCAGGCGCGTGCAGATGCATAGGTTGTTTTTGTTATTCATTAAACTTTTATATCTTTAACTTCCCTATTAATAAACTAAGTATCTCCGACTACTTAAGGAAACACATTTAATATAATAATAAAAAAGCCCGTGCCATTTAAATTTTGGCTTTTCATATCTAAAAAGTTTACGGTGTATGTATTTTACTCGTTTGCTTTTATTATAAAAAATAACATAAATGCACGACTGTTATTTCTGAACGGTATACTGTATAAGCAATAGTTAAAAGTATGATTGTACGATTAGTCATCCAATCAGAAATGTTTACGTGTCAGTATTTACGTTAGACTGTCTCTTCCTCACATTGCCTATGTGGTATTTCATTTAGCTGAATCTGTATAACTTCAACAAGGCGATTTCGATAAAATTTATTTTATAGCATATAAGCCTCTAATTGTGTAGATACTCTAAATAAATACATGATTATAACTGCTTTGTTTTATTTATTTTATTATTTGAATATAGGTGCCAAATAAGGAAGTTATGTCAGATGAACTAAATGTAAATTTATTCACACTTATTTTTAATAAATAGTAAAATTGCATAAAAATGGGGAATATATTTTGTGATCAGCGCCGTAAAAAAAACCTATACAAAATTTAAATAAAATCGATGATATGCTCGATAAATAAAAAAGTACCTAAATAACTATTAATCTACACTTTTTTAGCCTTATTCTGATGTCATTAATAATATAAAAATATGAGAACTGATATAGATGCTTTAACTTTAACTTGTCTGTTTTTAAATGTAGCAGAAACAGAACTTTTTATTCTATGGTTAACGGAAATTTCTGGTAATAAAATAGTATAATTAAACAAGTTTATATAAATAAATGCCCAGCAAGAAGAAAATACAGCTAAATTTAGTCACTGAAATCTAAGCATTTATTAAATATAATAAAATTTACAAAAATTCCTTCAGTACGGTCCTGAACTTCAGGTCAGCCAACTTAAATCTGAAAAACGAAATTTACTGATTGACGTTTCTCTAAAAAATACGTATTGCCACCCGAAAAATGGTACGTTGGACAAACTATATGACCAGTTTTAATACATTATTTTGTGATAATTCTACATCATTCAGAAAAAGTTAATACCTTATAATTACCGGATGTAAACTGCAGACATAAACGCTGTAGAATTTTTTCCAAGCGCAGAAGCTCATCAATTGGGCGTACAATACTTGTTATAATTTTTGTGGATTGTGGTTGTGGATCTAATAGTTTGTCCCTGAGCTACAGAAAATCTTTTTTATAATGTTGTATATTCTGTTGGTACCTATCTACTAGTGGAAGTGGTGTGCTTTAGTGCGCTTTACATGTTTAAACCGGTTTCGCCTGCCTTACAGGAACTCCTCAGTGAGGCTGTATCGAGTCGTGGTGGAATAGCATAGAAAACCAGCGTCTACTTATTAGGCAAGTTTCGTTGTCCAGCGGTAGGATATTAAATCCTGCCGTTGATGTCCTTCTGAAATCGCATTCAGTAAATACGAGCATCAATTGTAGCGGGGTGGCTATGTATGTTAAAGCAAAGGAAAAATTCCCTACTGTCTTGGTGTATAATACAAAATATTTTACTCCCTTTAAAGACAGTTAAAAGAAAACGTCCTGCTTTTCTATGCTATCCACCACGACTCTCTCCCCAGACCGGTTTCGCCTGCCTTACAGGAACTCCTCAGTGAGGCTGTATCGAGGTCGTGGTGAATAGCATACAAAACCAGCGTCTACTTATTAGACAAGTTTCGTTGTCCAGCGGTAGGATATTAAATCCTGCCGTTGATGCCCTACTGAATGCGATTTCAGCTTATACGTATAGGCTGATGCTCATGATATAGAAAGATATAGCAAAAGCAACTGCAATGAAATACCGGACCACACCATTACCCCTCCGCCACCAAATTGCACTCTAGAAGAGATACAACATTAAGAGTATCTTTCTTAGGGCTTTCCCTATACTCTTTGACGTCCTTCAAGAAAATATCTTGCAAAACGAGACTTGTCTGTAAAACAATATTTCGCTATTCGTCCATGTCCCAATCTGCATAAGTTGTCGCAAACTCCAGGCTCTGCTTTCAATGAGCCGCATCTAATAGAGGACCTGTAACATACACTACTTGGTTAGTTTTGATCCGTTGATCTTTTGCGTTCGGTATTGGGTAAAACCAAGATACCCTGAACTTCTGCCAGTCTTCTTACCATAACTGGAGCAGAGGCTGTTTGCTCTCGACCAACTCGACGACAAAGAAATTAATCGGCAACTACGTTTGTGGCCCTTCGTCTTCCCTGTCCAGGTTTATTTGAATAAAAACCATGCCTTTCTGCAATGTACCTAATCGGATTATCATCTTCTAGTAGAGTAACGGCGTGTGCCACTTCTTCTGGGCTCATCGTTTTTAAATACACGTACCTTACGCAACAGCTCCAAAACACACTTTAAAAAATAACTTATAAAGCACTTCAAAAACTCAAAAATGTACAGCAAAATTAAATCAGCAATTCGTTAGTAACAATCTTTTGGCATGCTATGGTGCCATGAAAACTTCTGTTTCTTTTGTCATAACAGCCAACTTTGTGATATTTTTAAAAACAAATTCTTGTTAATAAAGCATTATTGTATTGTTTTCTTTAAGAACACAGATATCGAAATGAATAAAAAAAAGGTATTAAAAAAGGATGGGGCTTAAAAATGCATCCAAAAATATCATTATTCGGTTGTGATTTTTTCCACAGGGTGTTTAAAAGTTTATAGTAAAATTCACCTTCTTATTAACCCCATGTATAACACCAAAATTGGTTAAATAAATTTGTAGCCTGGATTTGAAAAAATGATAACAATAAAACCGTCCACAACTTGGCAAAAAGTTATCAAAATCGTTGCAATACTAAGAAAGTTATGAAAGATGAATTTAAACTAAATTTTCGATGTCCGTTTAATGTTGCTGGACAGTGTACTACTTTTAGATTTGGATGGCCATATTTCCAAAACTATAAAGGTAGGCGTGTGGCGAGCGTAGTGCAGTGGTAACGTACCAGCTCCTCACCGCAGCGATCCGGGTTCGAATCTCGGACCCGGACATTGGCATTTAATCGCTCGTCACCTCACAGATGGCTTGGCAAACCACTGTGTAGTATTCTGCCTACCCCAGGTAGTAGTTATTTAGAAAATAACGTCCGTGGTGGCACTACCGCGTTGTCTAAAAGGTGCTGTGAAATGCAAAAATTGCATGTTTCAATGCTTGGATAACGTTGACGGAACAGCGTGGAAAAAGGGTTAAACATCTAATAACCGGACACCCACGGTACTCTGGTACTTAGGCATAAAGCTTTCGTGGAGTGTTAAACAGATAAAAAAAAAAGGTAGACATATCAAGTGAGCTATTTTCCTAAAACATGTTAAAATATTTTAATGGTGATGAATAAATATACAGGGTGTTGCATTAAAAAATGCTATTTTACTATTAAAACCTTAAAAATTTCACATATCAAATGTAATATTTGCTTAAAGGATAACAAAATATTTTTAATGATAAAAAATTATCCAGGGATTTTCAAAATAGGTTATTTTACTGTATATCTAAAAACTCGATTTTCAATTGTTTTTCTAATCTCTCATCTTAAAGAGCGTTACAACTGCTACTAGTTTGCTAATTTAAACCATTTTATGTATAATTATTAATATAGCAAGGTTACCAATGACGAACACTCAATTAGGATAACACAGTAGATTTGTAGATTAATGATCAACTTTGGACGTAAAGTAAGTTGTGATCCGTAAAATAATAAATTTCTATACAATTTTTTTCACAATGAGCATTAAGTCCCTGGTCCAGTCAATGCCGTATTATCCATTAGGCTGACTAGGCTACAGCCTAGGGCGCCATGAAAAAATTGGCGCCAGACAGGGCAGTGGGGATATAAATAAAATAGACGCGAAAAGGAGAGAACTTTTATTTTTGGACTGAAATGGAGTTGAGGACCTTTTTTTTTTGCTCTTCAAAAAATTTTTTAGTAGGAAAATAGGCGCTCTGGGAATTGTAGCCTAGGGCTACCCTTAATACGGCCCTGGGGCCAGTAATGAAATTACTTCATGATAATAACACTTTTAAAACCTTTTTAGGGGGTTCCTTTTGATGAGTCTACCACGAATATTCATGCCGCCATATATGGAAGCAGCCCAGCCCGTCAATGTCAAATGTTTCGGGGTCGGACAGGGCAAACGCGGCACTTGTCTTTGTCGGACATGTTTACCACAATGTTTTACATGCAGTTTTTAAACATTGTGTCAAAAAAGTGTTACAATAATTACGAAACCATAAGACCCAGGGACAAGTTTTCGGTATTGGATAGGGCGGGTTTCGTAACTGTAACCCTTACGATTGTTGGCACAATGTTTGAAAAATGCTTGTAAAATATTGTGGCAAACTTGTTGGACAAAAGTGACGCGTTTGCCCAGTCGGACACCCGAAAGATTTGATATTGACAGGCTGGGTTAAAGCGGCGCTTCAATATATGGCGGTATGAATATTCGTGGTAGACTATACTTCATTTTTTGCAAGAGATAGTAATAAAAATGTCTCGGGACGGTTAGAAGGTTGTAAACCATAGGCGCACCAGTCTCTGTGCAAATAACAGGTAGAAATACACCGAATTGCGTTAAATAAGGTTTATAAATTTTATATATATTTTAGTATCTTTCCGTATGTGCAACTGAGTGGTTATAAATTGTTAAAGTATTGTTCAAAGTATTACAGTATTGTAAAAATGGCTTCTCCGCAGAAACGCGCATGTCTCGGCCATTTAACTGTAAACGAAAAGCAGATTGTTAAAAACGTATTCGATTATACAGGGTGCGGCAGAATGGACTCCCACATTTGGGTAGCAAATAAAAAGTCTACTATAAAATATGAAGCTAAACTTTTATTATTTTCAAAAGAGCACACTTTAAGGTTTTTTAACTATGTATTCAAAATTATATCGTGTAAGTGACGGCCGTTATCAGCGACACACATGCGAAGGCGTTCCTAGAAGTTCCGCATCACTTTTATCACCATACTTGAGGAATAGCAGCAGTTTTATCTCGGATCGCTGTCTTGATTTAGGAAAGTCAAGAACCAGTTGCCCTTAAGTTAGCAACCCATTTAAAAATTGTTTTCCGGTCTGGAACAGAGGCATTCGGAGGCAGGAAGCGCGTACAAAATGCTCTTTAAGCTGGCTTAAAAAGACATTCAATCCTGGTTGATGCAGCAAAATATTGAACATCCTACAGATAGTGTTAAACTAGAGTTGTTGCAGCTAGTAAAAAGTGAAGTCGCCACAAATAAAGCTAAGTACACTCGTTTTGTAATTGATGAAATAGCCAAGAAACAAAATATAACTGTATATCGGCTGCCACCTTATCACTGCGAACTAAACCCCATAGAACTTATATGGGCACAAGTAAAAGGTGAAGTAGCCAGAAATAATACTACGTTTAAACTAGTAGATATAAAAAAACTATTTCAAATTGCCATATCTAATGCTTCCCCAGAAAACTGGAAAAAATGTGTCGAACATGTATTAGAAGTAGAAAATAAAATGTGGTCTTTGGATATAATAGTAGATACAACTGTTGAACCTCTAATTATACAAGTAGACTCATATGACTCAAGTAGTGATAGTATGTCAGATATGGAAGAATGTGAATAACTAGATGTAGATTATGTAGCATATTTAATCAGGTATAGATTATATTTTAAATAATTATTTTTTGACTATGCATTTTTAATGTGTATTATTTTCTTAATAAAATGGTTATTATTAACTTTAATTATACCAACTGTACAATATTGATATACTATAAATTTTAAAATAAATTTTTTACACATATAAAAGAAACAAGATTTTCATTTTACCTAAACTGTTTAAAAAGGGTAAGTTTCCAAAAATAAACTCAAGCGCACCGCCACTGTCAAGGTTTTTATCACATTATTCCCACGTAAATACGGGTAAACATCTGTTATTTCTTTGTATTTGACCCAAGAGGTTGACGAATTTTAGAGCGGGGTCGGCCGGCCTAAAATTATGATGCCTTATCAGTACATTACAGGTAGAATTGAAGAAAAATATTTATACTCGGACTAACAAAGAAAGCGAATTGCCATAAAATTAAATGATTTATTACTCTCTCTTGCAAAAAAATAGAGTATAGTCAAAGAAAACCCTCTAAAAGGTTTAGAAAGTGTTTTTATCATAAAGTCAATTTGATTACTGGCCCAGGGACTAATTTAAGAGAAATTAGTAAGAAAAAACTCTAATATGTTGCTGTTTGCTTTACATGCTTTTAATTGTTATGCTTTTAGAATTTACCTAAAAGTGACAAACTGGCGGTTTATAATTTTACAATGATTAGCAGCTGACGTTAGAAATCTGCGTTTTACGTCCCCACGACTAGAATGGCCAAATAATTGGACCCCGTAGAGGACCCGGGGCTCTTACAAACCAACAACGACAGACGCCACTTAAAAACAAGCTAAATAAAGGCGGTAATTTTAATTTTGGTTCCGAGAAAATCGGATGCCGTGATTTTATGTGTTTTTTTAATTAGCGTTTTGTCAGTAACTAATTAAGGGTTTGTTATGAAACCGCTAGGTATAGGAATTTAGGAATGTTAAGGTAATCTATGTTTGGCTAGAAAACTTTTATAATAAATTTGATTACCGTATGTGAATTTAAAATTAATAGAGAGATATGGATACTTTGGTTACCGCCTACGTTCGTTATTTACGTAAGGCACTATTTAGATACCGCATACGGTATTTAGTGTTTGTTTTTAGAGATATGGAAGACCCCGTATGACAAACGGTTAATTACTCCTGTCTACGAATTTACAAAATTAAAAACCAATGATCCCCATATAACCTTTTTTGCCGGCGTTGTACATTTAATTTACTGGCATTGCCAACACTCTTTAATGGCAAGGCATTGGCAAAAAGGTATCAAAAGACGCGAAAGTGGGCAATTGGCCGTTATTAGGCCACGTGTTGCAGATAAAGTGATTGCATCCGTCATTAATAAGTTATTGGCAAAAAATGCGTTTAAGATGATGGCATCCATCATTAATAAGTTATTGGCAAAAAGATAACAAAAAGACACGAAAGTGAGCAAATGCAAGCAGCAAGCTGACGTCTTATTGACGAACATTGTCGCATATACTTTTTTAAAAAGCTAAAATGATGCGATATTTTATTTGAAAATTAAATTAGGAAAAAACTCCTTACTGCATGGAATTTCCTTGCAATGCAAAGTACCATCTCTCGGAACACTGTCCAACTTGGAGATGCAGATTTTTACACTAGCCGAAGATATTTCTTTCAAAGCTAAGTGAGATCACCTACCGCAGACCGCTCTCGAATTACTTTTGTCTAATGGGTACGGTTAAGACGATAAAAAGCGAAGATATTGCAGAAACGTAGTAGTTTATTGTCCATTACGCCATCTATCGGTATGTCAAAAAACTATTAAATATATATAATATTTTTTATTAACACGTCTTTAAACTTTTAATAAAATTTTAAACAAAATGTTTACAGCTCCTAACAGTCTACTTGAATATCTTGCCTTCTCGACTAGCCATCACCAATTAATCACACAACACACACTTATTAGGTAATGAATACATTTAATTATGTCTATTAAAAACTCTTTTCTTTAAAAAAGAAACTAAAAAGCTAGAAAACCACGTAGAAAACAAATGCACAAAGCGGTCACCATCGGTCGGAATTAACGTAGCTAATTTTACCATCACTTTATTTTTATTCGCTCCAAAGTACATAATAAACATTTTGTTTGACCTAATTTTTATTTGCATGATTTTTAACAATAAAATGTTATGAAAAGGCCATTTCCTTTAAATTATGTAAAAAAATATAAAATAATGTTGTTTAGCTGCCATTATAAATAAAACAGATCAAAAAAATTGCTTTAATGTTAGTTAAATACCAATGTTAATAATATGGTTTAAAAAGTATGAATATGCGTTGAAGGTTTGCCTTCAAAAATCCAATATTTATTTGCCTGCAACAAAAACGCGTGCTTTATTAATCATTGGTATGCCGCCATTTTTGTATGCTTGCCGGCAATTCGCCTGCATGTAAAATTTATTTTCAATTAAGTGTTTATTTAGGGTTGACTTTTTAATGCGTATAAGATGTTGGCATAATATTGCCACCAATTACCAATGCTTTACCATCAATGCCAATATGAAAAATGTACATTGCCGGCAAATAGTGTTTGCTGGGTCCTTTAATGTGCGAATACTAAAGTTTTTCCCGTTATTTAAAATACATTTTACTGTACATTTCCCCTTTTCCAGACGAATTATGACTAAGACATTCTCCTAGTACAGCCAGGTCATTGTTGGCCGAGAGTCTTAACCTTTTCGTTTCTTTTCCACCTTCGATATTTATTCCAAAATAAAAAAGCAATGCTTTATTAAAGATTAGTGGTTTAACTATACTCTGTGACTCTATTGCAACATATTTGTATAAATCGTCGAAATAAATAATATAACCTTAAAAAATTAACAAAGAAAAATATTGTGCGCATGGCAATTTTATTCGCTATTGTGACGTGTAATTTTGAAATATACATATATAAGGTCTTACTTTACGTCACTGGGACTATGTACCATATGGAACCATCTTCTTGGGACAATGAGACCGGTGGACCATCAAAACTAACTTTGCATGTTTTTAAAACCCACTTAACTTATTTGACTAAATAAATTTAGTACGGGCATATCCCTAGGGATAGCCCGTACGGGGCTTAACTAAAACTTTAACTTTATGCTTGACTTTACTAACTACTTCTTCTCTGATAAACAATCCCCTTTAATTTCTTTCTCTCTTCTTTAAATATCCAATTTTCCCGTGTTTGTTTTGCATTTCTAGGCGACTCAGCTTGTTTAATGTTTTTTATTTTATTATTATAAGAGTAACCTAGAAAATTGTTTGATTTATACTTTTTAAACCTTGACACCTCACGTATATTTTTATGAACCAAATTTCCCAATGTTAAGTAACCCAATTAAAATTTAAATTTCCCAAAAATGTATATTTTTAAAATTCCCAAAATGTATACTTTTTTTATACTAGGTGTTCACATATGCCCCTTCCCTGAAAGCGTTGGACCCCAACGCTATTAGAAATCAAACAAACTTACTTTACACCCTTAAAAAAATAGCAATATTACCGAAAACGATAGTTCCATATAGCTTACAAAATTCAAAACCTAACATTATGTTACTTATTATATAAATTATATTTATCGTAAATAATCTTAACGTTTTATTAAATCTTTTGTTTTTTTTTACTTAAAAATTATTTTTAACCAATTATTTTTTTCAAAAAAAAAAAAAAATACAAGAAAAAATGTAAAAATAGTTTTTTTTTTTAAATAATTCATTTAGGTTATATTTAACATTATGACTCTTTTTTTTTGAAATTTTAAAAAATTTCCGGATAAATTATCTAAAATAATTATTTAAAAAGTTCTAGAGATGTTTTTGCTGAAATAATTAGTTCAAATACCCGGCGCCTCCACCATATGTGACGTGTAATTTTGAAATATACATATATAAGGTCTTACTTTACGTCACTGGGACTATGTACCATATGGAACTATCTTCTTGGGACAATGAGACCGGTGGACCATCAAAACTAACTTTGCATGTTTTTAAAACCAACTTAACTTATTTGACTAAATAAATTTAGTACGGGCATATCCCTAGGGATAGCCCGTACGAAGCTTAACTAAAACTTTAACTTTATGCTTGACTTTACTAACTACTTCTTCTCTGATAAACAATCCCCTTGAATTTCTTTCTCTCTTCTTTAAATATCCAATTTTCCCGTGTTTGTTTTGCATTTCTAGGCGACTCTGCTTGTTTAATGTTTTTTATTTTATTATTATAAGAGTAACCTAGAAAATTGTTTGATTTATACTTTTTAAACCTTGACACCTCACGTATATTTTTATGTACCAAATTTCCCAATGTTAAGTAACCCAATTAAAATTTAAATTTCCCAAAAATGTATATTTTTAAAATTCCCAAAATGTATACTTTTTTATACTAGGTGTTCACACTATTTTAAATAGCACACGGCGTTATCCGCCCGCAAATTACTCCATGCGATAACGTTATTACCACCGGCGACGGTAAAAATCGAATCGCGCATAACTTAACTGTCATAATAGCGCTTACGTTAATACCGCATGACGTTACAGCACCACCCATATCTCTATTATCAGTACCTTATGTTCCCTGTCTTAAAAATACTGGCTACTTTTGTATCTTTTGAATTAGTTATCAGATTTTTAAATTTTTTTAGGATATACAGGGTATCCAGTAACTCAATTGGCAAAATTTAAGGGTTGTTCCTACATTAAAAAAAAAAAAACATATGTCCCAAATATCCTAGTTTTTGGGCTACGGGGTGTTAAAAGTTTAAAAAAATTATTGTTTTTTTAATATAGCTTTTATACCAATTAAGATATGTTTAAAAAATTTAAAAGACGCCTGCTATGCATCAAAAGACATTTTTTGACATACCAGAAAAAAAATTACCAGTGTCATCCATAAGGGGTTTGGGGTAAATATTTTTTAAGAAAATAATGGTTCGCCACTGTATTTCTCTAAAATAAAAATTTTGTTTTAAATCCCCGTTTAGTTTGGAACAAATTTAATCTCCTAACTTTTTTGTCTAATAAACGGTTTTTGCGTAAAAAATAAAAACTTTTTTTTGGGCATGGTCATTTCGTATTGTTACATCAAATTCTACTGTGAAAAATGACCTTTGGTATTAATTCTTTAATTAGATAGGGATTTGACCATGCGAAGAAATGTTTTCTATTTATTTACGCAAAAAACGTATATAAAACAAAAAAAGTTAAAAGAGATCAACTTTGTTTTTACCTAAACAAGGATTCAAAAAAAAAAAAAAAAATTGAAAAAATGCAGTGGAATGCCATTTTTTCCTAAAAATATTTAGCCTAAACCCTTACCGGACGACACCGGTAAAATTATTTTCTCTTTTATTTAAAAAAATGTCTTCTGATGCCTAGGAAACGTCTTCCAATTTTTTTTTAAATATTTTGATTGGTATAAAAGTTATAATTAACAAACGATAATTTTTTAGGATTATGAGGCTCCTTAATTGTTTGCGCCCAGTTTACCTGTGTCGCAAATCTTGTTAAAGACATTTTCCGCCCAAATTACCTCCGTCCCTATGTAGACGCTAAATTACGTTTTGCCAAAACTGTGGTAAATCATATCTCGACAACTAATAGAGGCAGAATTTTAAAAATTTGAAAACTTACTAAATTTGATTCGCTAAATTTAATGCAATAAAAAAATATTTATGTACTAGATTAAAAAGATACGTGTAGCACAAAACTGAAAAATCTGGCAACAGTGTCGATATCACTATTTAATTCTACGAGTACATGTCCAAAACACCTTAGATACCAAATTTGGTAAATGTAGTTCTAGCGGTTTTAAAGGTATTTAAAAGTTTTAATACTTTTACTAACCCCGTATTTATACATCATGTATCATATTACCCGTCACTCCAAGCCTAATTTTGCGGTTAAGTTTGAAATTAATTATGTGGCACACAGGCAATCTTTTAAAACGGGATGCAAAATGTTCAGGTTCATTAAAAAAACACAACTATTTAAGTGTTTCCTTGCAAAATGAAACTCGATAAAATCGCGGCCGTAATCCTTTTAGTAAATCAGTAGGTAATATAACACTTGGTGTTTCAAAATATTTTTAAATATAGCATCTTCATTTTTTTTTATAAGAGAGATTTAAAAAGTAAACTAATTTTTTAAATAGCACAAAAGTGTTAAAGTTTTTTCTTTTACCACCGTCACAAATCTGTTAATTTATTAACTTATAATGAAACATTTATTGAGATTAAGTGAGATTTTACAATATTAAAAAGTTTAAAACCTAGAGCGTTGATGCTTCTTGATATTAAAAAAAACTTACTAAAAACCTGGTAGTTACGAATTTTTTTAATGCATAGATAACCCCGGGTCACAATGAAGATGGCGACACGTGTTTCATTTCCGCTAAAAATGATCACATCCGCTATACATCGCTGACACCTTGACGATACCGTAGACTCTCTCTCTACTCACTCTCTGTCTTGTTTCTTGGCGACACTCGTTGGCATCTTCCATTATCAGCCTTGTTTCGACAGGGATTATATTTAGAGGGGCTAGGACAGGAATGGTGAACCAATGGCACGCGTGCCACATATAGCACGCTCCGTAAAATTGTGGGCACGCGACTGTTTACAAAATTAAAAAAGTGTTTAAATCTTTTTTTGTCTTCACTTTTATTCACTGCTTTCCAATTATACAGCGCCAAAAGGAAGAGGCAAAGTATACAAGGTGACGCCTTTTTTTCTGGTCCCCAAGCTTTTACCAAGTCAATAGTTATTTTTGTACCAAGGGCGAAAAATAGCACTTTTACGCCCGCGGCTGAAAGTTGTTGCCCGAGCTCCGCGAGGGTAACAATCACCTGTGGGTGTAAAAGTGCTTTACGCCAAATAAAAAAATTATTTAAATCTTTTTTTTGCCTTCACATTTATTCACTGCTTTCTAATTATACAGCGCCAAAGGGAAGGGGCAAAGTATACAAAGTGATGCCTTTTTTTTGTCCTTAAATTTTTACAAACTCAATAGTTATTTTTGTACGAAGGGCGTAAAATAGCACTTTTACGCCCTCTTCTAAAAGTTGTTGCCCAAACTCCGCGAGGGTTACAATCACCTGTGGGCGTAAAAGTGCTTTACGCTAGAGGTGCTCTGTAGTTAGAAGAACATTTGCCAGCTTTTAATGTTAAAGGAGGTGATCTGCAAACCGCAGTATTTGACAAAATTAACAAAACCAAGTTATGTATGTTATATTATATTTTTTAGATAGTGTTTCATCCAAAAGACTACATTTGGCATAATAATGATGAATGTACTAAAAAATAAGAAAATAGTGTTTGTCTACAACTAGTGTTAAGCGTTTAAGTGGTTGCCATCATGGTTTTTGTTAAAAATTCAGCAATGAAGCAAGACGTGCGAAGTCAGTTTTGGTTTATCTGCAGTTCAAGTCTAAATAACGAAGAACTTACGCTTTATGGCTATATATAAAGTTTCTTGAAACACTGACTATTATCCTGCTTTGTGTTATTTAGGTTGTCAGACAATGATGCCCAATATTTTTTGTGAAATTTAATAACTAATAGGGAAATTCGTGTAAATATTCTTCGCCAAATTAACTCTATATACCCATTATTATCAGCTGTTTGACCAAATTGCAACACTGTACTCCTTAATTTGAATTCCCAATAGTCTGTCAATGATACAGGACAATGTGATACCATAGTAAAGTATTATACCGAGATCAAATAATAGTAAGGTTTATATTTTATAAACTATAAAAATTATATTTTATTCTACCTAAAACAAAAATTTGAAATTATTTCGATCGGAAAATTAGTATAATCAACTCGTAGAAACAGCATATTTCTGAATATTTGGTGGTTGCTGGTCAACAAACTCCACCATCGTCCGGAAATATATCACTTTTCCTACATGTTACACAATAGATATACTATTTTAAAATCTAACTTTTAATTTATTTTTAACACGCTTTTTATTAGCTTGGGTTGTATCTATCTATCTGTCTATCTATGTAACGGAATCTTTGAGCCTAATTTTTACCAACTTCCAGCAATTCAATTTCTCTGAAACTTTGCACACGTATCAAGGACCGATGACAATGCAATAATTTAAAACAGTATCCCGTTATCCTGATTAGGACCGCCAGGATAAATAAATTCCTTTACAGATCCTCTGTGAGAGAGTAAGCGAGCTAGAGCTAGGCGAGTGATCTGCGCATGCGTGCAGTTTCAGTCTTACTCGTCAATCGAGGCACTCGACACAGCGCAAGGCCGACAGACTTTGTTCCGCACAAACTTGTTCGGAGTAGTCGCATGCTCAACTCGCTCATTCCTTATACATACGGCGGGAGTAACAATGAGTCTAATACATGGTAATTGCTGTTTATAGCCGATAAAGAAGGAATTCAAAAACTAATTGATATATCGAACTAAAAATGAAAAATAAATAAGTTTAAAAAAACACGCTTTTATATGTAACCGAACTAAAAATTAGAAAATAATTTTTCATTACAAAGAGTTTGTCACTTCAGAATAAAAGCGTGGGGTGCTTAATATATTAAATGTTATAATTATTCTATTTGCAAATATATAGAAAAGTAAAGAAAAATAGTAAAAATAAATAAAAAAAGTGACAAACTCTTTGTAATGAAAAATTATTTTCTAATTTTTAGTTCGGTTACATATAAAAGCGTGATTTTTAGTTTTTTTAAACTATTATTTATTTCTCTGGTAAACTTCACCTCGGGCATACTGTAGATATATATTTTTATTGAACCCACTTTCTAGCGAAATTAAAGCATTTAACAAGGCTAAAAATACTTTAGCCACGAACATAACACTGGTAGCTGTTTGGCTTATCTTAATCTGAATTAGTCAAAAATCTTAGGCGTTAATTAAATGTTATCAAGGGACCGATCAGTGCCATGACATAAAACATTATTTTTGGTTTTTAGTTGCCGTGCCAGACATATTTATAAACTTGTTATTCCTAAAAGAATTCTGCAGTAAGTCGGTTCGGCAATTTATATTCTAATTTGCTATACAAATTGGTAAAATAACAAACCATTTAAGAGATACTATTTAAAGTACAGACTATAAAATTTAAAGTTAATTAATTCCAAATAAATACATTTGGAACCTTTTCTAAGAAAGTACTTTCACAAGGTTGGAGGAATGCAGGTTTTAAAAAAATATCCTGCAGTTTTTTCATTAAAAATAAAAAGCGCAAATAAAACTAACATTATTAATTTTGTTTGAAAGAATTCTAAAACTTATATCATGAGACCCATATGAACCCTATACCAAAAAAAATACCTATTAATGTTTTGGTATTAAGTCTACAACCGTTTTTAAAATTAAGTTTAAAAATACTTTATTTATCAAGTGTCATACCACCAATACACCTTCTTTAACATTTTTTTAATAAAAAATAAATATAAATATCAGTTTGTCGAGTTATTGCTGTCGAGTTCTTAATATTTTCTATTGGTTGGTTTACATCTAACAATAAAGAATTATTGCACAGTGAAATAAGGCCAGCCACTAATAACACCGGCCTTATTTTGACATCTGAGCTTGCACAGATGCAAACTAGGGATAAGGACTCCCTTAATAAGTATAGTGCCTGGCTTTATTTATGTAGGTTTTAGGTTGTGCCTTATTTTGGTCTTATTTTAACTTCGGAACTGTTCGTCTAACCGAACGGCTGCCGACCACAAAATCGAAAAGTTTTTAAAAGTAAAATACTTAAAACCTTGCTTTTTCGAATGTATTTCTGTAATTGTGTTAAACAAAACCCTACAACACAAAACAATAAAGAAAATCTACTAAATTTTTTCCCTTTTTTAGGTTAATGATACTGTCAACATGATTTGCAATAACTCTAAATTATGGGTACTAACACTATTTAAATAATTCCGGTATTAATAAATCCCGAGCTTAACAAGGCAACTTGCCATAATTCTCTATTAATTTATTGTATGATATTTTTTATGTCAAACAGAAATTCTGGCTAATGTAAACAATAAATAATTTCTATCAGACATTTATTTTTGACCGTTTAAATTAGCCAGAGATTGACATAAATATCCTTCAATAAATGTCTGATGTAAACGTACCATAAGATATTGGGACAACGTCTGACAAAATAATGAATAATTTTAATGGAACACCCTGTATATTATAGCACCGTTAAAAAATATATGTTAAAGTCTTTGTTAGTTATGGGCATATAGCCATTCAAATCTAAAGCATAGATTTGAATTTTAATTAGGTAAGTATATCACAGCAAATGCTGAGGTAGTATGCTTACGAAAAATTGGTTGTATGGCCAGTATTTCCAAAACTACTAAAGATAGACTTATTAAATCTAGTATTTTTGTAATGTTCTTCAGAAGATTTTATTAATAGTATTTTTATAAACAGGATGTTTAAATATAAATTTAAAATATTCAGTCTTTTTGACGAACCCGGTATATTTTAAAAGAATAGCATTTAGATAAGAAATACGAGTACTACAGAATTAACTTAAGAAAAACAATATGTTTATTTGTTTGACACGAAAAAAAAATCCTAAAATTTGGTTTTTATTTTCGAAACTAATAAATATTATATGCACTATTTCTTAAAAGCAACAGTATTTTTTAATGGTTATATAATATACAGGGTATTTCATTTAAAACAATTATATTTTTTGTGATGATCTCTTTATCTAAAGAGATAATAAAATCTGTGTACAGTGCCAAACTCGCATTATGTTAAATAACTGATTACCAACAAATTAAATAGTTGATAGGTTGGTAAAATAATTATGTTAATATTTACGCAGGCGTAAGTTAAAACTTCTATGGCATGCTGAAAATCCGGAAGTTTTAGAAAATATAATTAATAAAGATCTAGTTAAAATTAAAGAATGGTGCGATGCTAACTACTTAACCTTGAATATTTCTAAAATTAAACTTATATCTTTTAAATGCACTATTAGCAAGATGCACTTGGAATCCAGGTTAGTGGAGAGCAGCGAGGTAAATAGATTCTTGGGGTTGCATATTGACAAACAACTAAAATTTGAACAACACGTCACCAACTTGTGTAGCACGCTGTCTAGAGGCTGTTTTGCTTTGAGGGTAATTGCACGTGAACTGGGTTCTCTTACTGCTCGAAGTTCCTATTTTGCCCTTATCGAGTCCCACCTGCGTTATATTGTATGTTTTTGGGGTTGTTGCTCGCATTACCTGTTTCAATCGGTGTTTATTTTGCAAAAACGTGCTGTGCGTATCTTGTGTGGAGTAAACTGTAGAAAGTCATGTAGACCTTTGTTCAGTGCACAAAGGATTTTTAACCCCTCTCTTTATTCTTGAAACCGTTTCTCTTATTTTTCGCAAGTTCACAGCGATTCTTCTGTATACTCCTCTCGACGTACTCACATGCTGTACCTCCCTATTCCAACGACTACCCTTGTAAAAAATCAATAATTTATGAGGGTAAAAACTTTTTAATAATCTGCCACTTGCGCAAAGAAAAATACAAAATATAAAACGATTTCGAGCTCAAGTTAAAAATCTTTTAATCGAGAAAGCCTTTTATAGTTTAAGTAAATTTTATGACTCAGCGTTTTATAAATTATTATTTATTCAAACCGATTTTATTATTTATTTATTTCTTGTTATCCTTAGTGTATATTTTGGGTTTAGTATTTTATTTTAAGTATCAGCTTTGTCAATGAAATTTTATTTTATGACAATAAACCCATGTTTGAGTTTGTAAAATGATTACCTCAAATAAAGTAATTAGTTAACATAATGCGAGTATGGCACTATACACAGATGGACCCTTTTTAACCGACTTCAAAAGCGAGGAGGTTCTCAATTCGCCGCGTTTGTGTTTTTTTTTTGTGTGTATGTTACGCGATTACGCTGGCGTTTGTAGGCCGATTTTATTTTTTGTTTTCTTTTAAATGAGTGCACTTTTGCGGTAGTCCCATAAAAAATAAAGTCAGGATAGCGTGAGAGAAAGGTACTAGACTTATTTTTCGGCAATGCGGACTCCAGTTTTTGCGGCAAAGCTGACTCTAGTAGGCATATGCTCATCTAAATAGGTATATGTCCAGATAATAAAACAAAAAAAAGAGGAGATTAGGGCATCATTTGGTGTATTCCTTTTAACTTGTAGAACCCTTCTTCAGAACTGATCAAAACAGTTTTAAAAGGAACACTAAAAACTGTGGGATTTGCCCGTTGACATGACATTTATAAGATTTGACAGATTTGTTGTTCTTTGTTTGGTTTTTATTTTAGTCATCCGTGGCTTATATTAATTTTTTTAGGGTAATTAATTAACCACAATAAATTATTACAGATATTTTTCAAATATAACCAAGTATATTTACTATTTGCCCTTTGGCATATGTCATTAGTGTCAGAACACTTCGTGCACCTCCTTCGATGTTGGTGCATGAGAGGCAGGGGAGAGGTAATAGAACGGTTCTGCAGAACAATTCGAATATAAAAGGAATACTTACGGTGTTGTTCTGGGCAGTTCTAAAGCATAAAAGGAATACACCAATTCAGAAACGACAACTTTGGCTTATAAAGCGATAGAAGCTGCAGCTAACCGCTAAAAGAGGTACTAGTAGTGTTTTTAGTAAATATTTACCGATTTAATTGTGATAATAAGAAACTAAAAAATTGAACCAACTAGTAAAAATTACTAAGAAGTTAAAAATAATAAAAAAGAAGTCGGGTAATAACATATGTGCTCAATTTCTCAATGTTATTAACTAAATAAACAAAAGAACAATATTGCTAGTAGTGTTTTTAGTGTATATTTACCAATTTAAATGTATTAATAAAAACTCAAAAATTAAACAGACTTCAAAAAATTAGTAATAGTCACTAAAAAGTTAAAAATAATAAAAAAGAAGTCGGGTAATAACATACCTATGTGCTCAATTTTTCAATGTTAATAACTAAATAAACAAAAGATTTTATACTTTTACGCAATATGTTATTACCAGACTTTTTTTTTTAATTATTATTATTTTTAACTTTTTAGTGACTTTACTAATTTTTTAAAAGTCGATTTAATTTTTTTTAATGTTATTTTTAGCGTTTTAGTTTCTTATTATTACATTTAAATCGGCAAATATTCACTAAAAACACTACTAGTACCTCTTTAGTGGTTAGAGGTAGCTTCTATTGATTTATAAGCCAAAGTTGTCGATTCTAAATGCTCCCCTGATCTCTTCTTTTTTTGCTTTATTATCTGGACATATACCTATTTATATGAGCATATCATCTAGAGTCAGCTTCGCCGCAAAAGACTGGAATCCGCCTTGCCGAAAAAATAAGTCTGGTACCTTTTTCTCTCGCGATCCTGACTTTATTTTGTTTATTCAAATCGCCCGGGCCCCGGGTTTATCACCCTTGGTTGCTCCTACCCCCTGTCGACAGGGCTGTTGATTATTTATATAATATATAAAATATCTCAAAACAAAGTTAGTTAAGAAAATTTTCCGGTTAAAGTAGTATCAAAATGATGGGATTTATTTTGTTTAAATATAAAAACTACTTTTTATTGCTTACCTTTGGGGTAAGCCAATGTCCTTTTATTCCTGCAATTTTTTACCTTTAAAACTAATTTATTGTTACCATGTTTCGACATTCTATAAGCTAAAATTAGCTAGAAAATCCAAAACAATAAACAACTGGTATCGTTTAAGCAAAAACTGTAATTAATTACTTTGGATATGCAATCGCGAAAAATATTAATTATAATAAATCACGACGGTCACGAACAATAAACACAAAAATACAACATAAGTCTACTTTTATTTACAAGAACAAACGAGCCAAAATTGTTCGCCATTAATTTTCCCCGTGGAATACCGAAACAATGCTTTAATCTTTTCCTGAAGCCATCTAGCAATTACAGAGACAATTACTAAAAAAAGAAGAAGATTAAGCCATCCCGCTGGCTGCTGTTTTATTCGGGCATTTTTATTCTCTTAGCAATTAATTATTTAGGTGAGGTAATTAAAGGGCTTATGATAAAATTTGTGCTTTTTCATATTTAAAGTATAAATTATTTTTTAAAAATCTAAAATGCGTATTCTTAATTTTTTAATTACTTTGGAGGGATGCAGGGAAAAAAAACTGCATTTTTTTAACGGTCGTGGAATAACGTGTTTTGAAGAGTTTTAAGAAAATTTGATATGTCCATCTCTTAAAAATTTGGGAAATATGGCCATTCCAATATGCAAATTATGTTTTTACAGGGTGTCCGCTAATTTATGGTACACAGAGAACAGATAGATGTCTTAGGCCAAAATATTAGGATTTAACCTAACATATTCCTATTTAAAGTTGATTAAAACGATGGCACAACGTATTCTCCTTAACCCCTATACTCATTTTCATTTTTTAAAATATCAAATTAAATTTTGCTACATAAGTATAGGGCATAACCAAATGTGCATTATTTCATTAATTTAGTTTTTTTATGTTTCTTCTGGTTTAGCCTTAAACGACCTTAACATTTTTATTTTAAATAAAACACCTCGATATATTTTTATTTAGTTTAAATTGAAAATGTCATTCAAGTACAATGATACTCCATTTGGTACTTTTGGACATCTAACCTCTAACAGTATGTTTAATTTTAAAAATTTTAAATCTAGAGTGCATACGGATCTGGTAAACAGTAAATTTTAAACCAAATAGTTAAAGCAAAATAGATAGTTACCTTTACTCTTTCCTAACTTCTTGGTTCAAAAATTTACAGTTTTGTCGCATTAGTGGCATTCTAAATCAAAATTTTTTTAAAAATTAGGTTAGGTTGGGTGTCAAAAAAGCAAATGGAGTCTCCTTGTACCTGGAATAACATTTTCTATTTAAATAAATCAAAGTTTACCGTAGAACTATTTGACTTAAGAAAGTTATTCTATTCGTATTCTATTTTCTTTCTTGGTTTTGGTCCCTTCAGGTCCAATCCACCACTCTCCCCTTCCGAACTATGCTTTCCGGGGCTTCGTCGGCGGAAAATCTGGATAATCGAGCTCGTAGCTCCCGGAAAATCCAAAAAAGAAAACAAAAATAATTCTATAATCGATGCTATGCATAAATTGTCGGCTGTTAAACCAAGACCTGCTACTGGTGTTACGTATAACCTTCACTTTCACTACTGACAGTTCACATGGCACTCCCTTCTATTTCTCGCCATTTGAAAAATGCCTCGTGTTCACCACCAAAAAGGTAAAAAATGTCCGTACGGCACCTCTAACCGCCACTCCGGGAAGAACTTTGTAGTCCTCTACGCACTCCGCACTGTCCGGAGGTCAAACAAAGAGTTACTTAAGAAAGTTTAGGTCGATTCCGGCTAACCGGAAAGTAACCAATATCAAGTAAATTTATTAGATATTTAGGTGATATACCTACACACTAAATTTAACTTTGCTATACAATTTTGTCATAAAATAATTAGGGAGTCAATATTTGAAGGTATCAAAATTTTCATGGGATTTCCTATTGGCAGTCTGGCGATGCACCACCCGATATAAGTGTACAATTATGGTTTATTGGTCCTTCTAATTGGAATTCACTGTATAAACTGTCTTTACATTGTTAGATGTCCTTACCTGTAAGTACGCCACACAGAGCAGCGAGCTTATGGGAATGTTGGACAAAAATTAATATATATCCAAAAGTAATATTGATAGATATATCAAATTTGGTATTTTTGTAAGGCTAGACGATCTTTATAATGGCGATATAATATACATACATAGTTGCATTTAAAATATTATCATCATAACTTTTTGTTATAACCTGTGTATCTTAAGAGATAATATAAATTTATTATTTGATTTTGAAAACAACAAAGCTATCCCAGTAAACTGATATATATTTTTTTAATTTTGTAGGTTAAAAAAAGTTAGGGAGTGTAAAGTTATAATCGGACTTCAGGTAGTATTTTTGTGCTTACTATATACAAAAACTGGAAATAATTTTAATAATTAACGGATTGTACCTATTACTTTTGGATTATCCAGATGCTAAATATTAAAAAGCATTTATAATTAGTTCTATGACAACTTTTTTCTTGCCCCATTGCCGAAATCCAACCCTTAAAACAGCTACCGTAGGTAACTCTTGCAGAGTAATTATCTGTTTTTAGAAGGGTTGCAAAATAATTTCAAAAAAGTATAATAGCCTTAATCTACAATAAATGTGCTACAAAATAGCAAAAATTGCAAATATACTTTTTTAAACTTTTTTATAGCTTAGTAAATTTGCCAAAACAAAACAATAACTAGAAATCTACACCATTTTTTATTAATAAGAAAAACAAATTGATTGACATGAAATAACTAGATCCTTAAGATGTAAATATTAAGAAATTTACATGTATTTGTCGCCTCCATTATATAAGACTTAGTATAAAATCACAGTTTTATTATTGTAAAAATTCTTGCAACTTAGGCAAAATTGTAACTGGTATGACTGTTAATATACTACCTGCAAATTAAATTTCAATAATGCGTGGACATACAAATCTATAATTTTTGGATACGAATATTTGGTCAGTGACTAAGGCTACATCGTTATACTGAATCCAATTCAACCGATGGGATAAAACTTAATCCGACAAAAAATTGCGATATACACGTTTCAGATTTAGTAGGGGATTGGATTGACCGCCATAAGTCAATCCTGTTTTTTAAGCGATTTAAATTGAGTTCAGTCGAATCGGCAGGGCCGTATTAACTGTTTGAGGCGCCTTAGGCTGGAATTTCCGGAGCGCCTATTGTTAAGATAAATACGACCAAAAAATAAAAAAAGGTCCTTACCTGCCTATTACCTATTACTGCCTATTACCTGCCTATTTTCCGGGCAAAGCGCCTTACTCCACCACCCGGAAAAGAATTTGAAGAGCAAAAAAAAGGTCCCTCCTTTTCGCGCCTTATTCACAAGGCCAATTAGTCACCAGCCCTAGGCTGTAGCCTAGTCAGCCTAACGGTAAATACAGGACTGCGAATCGGAGATTAAATTTATACGATATTCACAGTTTTGGGACAGGTATGAAAATGACAGTTAAATAAAACACCTGATAAGTGCAGAAACGAAATAGTGGGAAATAAAATAAGCTTAAATAATATTGTGATAGTATTTCTTTAGTAGTTTGCGTAATTATTTTCTAAAATTAAATTAAATTAATTTAAAAAATATCACAAAGGTAAGGTTAGAAGTTTATTTCTCTTTATCATTGTATATACTTTTATAAAAGAATTTAGCACCGGGTTATCTGCATCCGATAAATTCTAGGACGGAGGGCACAGTATTAGAATTTTTTCGAAAAAATAAGACCCATGCTAAAAACAAAAATTATGTTTTTGTCCCCATGTCGCTGCCCTGTACGCCACTATCTGTAGCACCCTATATACTTTTTAAATAATTTTTAATAGAGATATCGATTACCAGTTTCATTAAAAGCGACAATAACGTTAGCCCTTAATAAACCGCTAGTTAACTGAAAATTGGCAAAATGTAGCAAGGCAGGGAATAGGCGAGAGGGTCTGTATCACGGGAAAGAGAACGATGAAACTGCGACAAAGGCCGACCATAATTGGTTTGTTTTAATTTACGTGATGGTAGGGAAAACAATTAACCTGGCCTTTATAGTTTTAATTACTTCATTTTCGTGGCTATCGCAACTGCCTGCTAAATAAAGCCGGTCGTACACTGCACAAATCATTTTAACGATTATGTTTTAGTGGGTAGTTATTTATTGTTTACAGTATTTCTTTAATTATTGCGTTGATTACCAAAAGTAAACATATTGGGAAATCGTAAGCGCAGAATTATCAAAGAACTTTTAAATTTTTTCATATACAGGGTGATTCAAAACTCGATCACGAAACTTACGGGGTGATTCTACTCGACAAAATAAGGGTAGAGCTTCATATATTTTTTTTTCAAAATGTCATTCGTTTTCAAGTTACAAGCCGTTAAAGTTCCATTTTTATTTTGGTTTTTTTGCCATATTGCATTTATTTTTTATTGCAGATTCTAAAATTTTAAGACAAAAGTACTTCTTTTAAATACCTCCAGGGGACACTTTACCTAAAATTTAAAATTTATTTACATCATAACTTTTTAATTTTGACAGGTATCAGAAAGCTGGGGGCGCCATTTTATAGAGAATCAAAAACTTAAAAAATAAGGTATTTTTTATTAAAGTCGATAAACCTCACCGTTTAGGACATATTATGTCCTAAACGTCTTAGTTTTTGAACTACCGGGTGTTAAAACCTTTTTTTTATTTTTTGTTGTAGAATCGTTTGATTAAGTTTGTCGGTTAAGTTACTGGATTGTATGTATGTAGGTAATTTGATTAGAATTGATGAAAACTTTGATGCCTATTGGTGCCTAAACGGTGAGGTTTATCGACTTTAATAAAGAGAACCTAATTTTTTAAGTTTTTGATTGTCTATAAAATGGCGCCCCCAGCTTTGCAATATCTGTCAAAATAAAAAAGTTATGATGTAAATAAATTTTAAGTTTTAGGTAATGTGCCCTCTGGCGGTATTTAAAAAAGTACTTTTGTCTTAAAATTTTAGAATCTGCAAAGCTCGATTTGTGTGCCAAATATCAACTGGATTGGTTAAAAAATAAATGCAATATGGCGAAAAACCAAAATAAAAATTGAGCTTGACGGCTTGTAACTCGAAAAAGAATAACATTTAAAAAAAAAAAATTATATGAAGCTCTACCCTTATTTTGTCAAGTAGAATCACCCCTAAAGTTTTGTGATCGATTTTTGAATCACCCTGTATAAATTTTTTATAACACCGGTCAACAAAAAAATATATTTTTTTGTTTTTTTTGTTTTCATGTTTAAATTCTGATATTTTAAATTGGAAAATACTTAAATTTTTATTTTTATGTTTAAAAGCTTGCTTTTGTCTGATTTCCGTTGATAAGTATATTTAATACAAGAGAGCGCATATCAATATAAAAAAATTACAATTTAAAAAAATATGTGTTCCGACATTCCTATTTCTGAAAATAAAAACCAATTTTTAAATCCCCATTTATTTTAAAACTAATTTGACCTCATAATTCTTTTTCCTCCGATGCACCGTTTTCGCGTAAAAAAAACAAAAATTGGGCACCAGCATACTACTTCAATATAATTTTGCTATACCACAAAAACGATTAGGAGATTAAATTATTTAAACCATAAATGTAGATTTTAAAAATAATTTTTATTTTTGAAAAAGCATTGCCGTACTATATATTTTTCGAAAAATCCCCGGTATAAGTCGCGTTTCGACGCCACTGGTAGAAATAATTAAAAATCTTTTATATTTAAAAATGCCTCTTGGTACTTAGTAGATGAATGTCAAATTTTATGAAAATATCTAAAATAGTTTTAAAGTTAAAATAGGAAAAAAAATTTAACACTTTTTGC
Source organism: Listronotus bonariensis (assembly GCA_014170235.1). Lineage (NCBI taxonomy): Eukaryota > Metazoa > Arthropoda > Insecta > Coleoptera > Curculionidae > Listronotus > Listronotus bonariensis. The sequence continues at coordinate 130,798 of JACEGR010001000.1, forward strand.
TTAAAAGTTAATAGGTTTAGGACATTATGTTTAAAAACAACTTTGCCTAAAATAAGCCAAGGAATTATATCCCATATTTTTTGACGGAAGATATTTACACCTTGTATAAAAACCGGTGATTTTTTACCAAAAACTTGAAAAATTGCTTTAATTTCTACAAAAGCATTTAAAAAATATACTGGGTGTTTTCTAACAACGGTACGAAACTTAAAAGTGTGTTTCCATATGTTATTTTATAAAAAAAGTTCTCATAAAGATATGTCTGGAGTTACCTACTTCCTTACTGAGATACAAGGCGTTAAAATTTAAGAAAAAAATCAGTTTTATCTAAATATTTTTAATATGCTTAGGCCGATTTGGATAGAATTTGGTAAATTTATTTAATATAATAAGATGCTTATTATACCCTAACCAGATTGTTATTATTGGGTCCAGTGGCGTCTCATTGGGCAGCGCAAGTTATATTATTGAAAAAAATATGCCACTGGCATTTTTTAACGTTTTAATATATATATATTTTTTAAATTAAGCGATAGATATGTTTGGCCTAATCCTATTATTTTGGCACAAGAAAACTGTGGTTTCTCCATACAGGCTCTTCTGAAGGTCTGTACAAAAAGTTTTCACAGATTCCTTGGACCAAACTACAACGATTTAACCCAGCTTACCTTAGTCGAAAAGTTAGAGATACAGGGTAAGAAAGTTTTGTACAAGGAAACTGTGGTTTTTCTATACAGACTCTCTTAAAGGTCTGTACAAAAAGTTATCACATATTCTTTGGACCAAACTACGACGATTTAACCCAGTTTCCCTTAGTCGAAAAGTTAGAGATACAGGGTAAGAAAGTTTTGCACAAAGAAACTGTGGTTTCTCTATGCAGGCTCTACTAAAGGTCTGTAAATACAGTTATTACTGATTCCTTGAACCAAACTACAACGATTTAACCCAGCTTACCTCAGTCGAAAAATTAGTCGCTTACGAGATACAGGGTGAGAAAGTTTTGCACAAGGAAACTGTGGTTTCTCTATACAGGCTCTCCTAAATGTCTGTATAAACAGTTATCACAGATTTCTTGGACCAAACTACAACGATTTAACCCAGCTTACCTTAGTCAAAAAGTTAGTCCTTTACGGGATACAGAGTAAGAAAGTTTTGATTTTTTTTTGTTATTTTTAAATATCTTTGTTATAAGAAACTTTTTATAAAATTGGGTATAAGGGGTTTTCCAGGGTAAGGAATCGAAACCTGCTCATGTTTTTGTTGTACAACGTAGTTGTAATGTAGAGTGAGCCCCCTGCGGTCCTTTGCTTATGTATGTTCAAAATGCCATAACTTTTTATGCCAAATTATAATAATATTTTGGTAAGGAATTCGTATTCTAATATATTTTTTATATAATTGATAAATATATATTAATAAATAAAAATATGATTTTTTAATTTAAAAAAAATGCATAAATAAATTTAGAGGGTGTTTTATAGTTGCGGTAAGAAAATAAAGAATTTTTTCTAAGTTAATTTTATTAAAAATTATATAAACAAAGGTCCAAAAACGCGTTGTACCTAAGATACATGTCGTTAAACTTAATGGGTTTTTTGATTTATACAAGGCAATATTTTTTTCTGATTTAAATAATTTTTTTTAGTATTTTTAATGACAGTTAAAAGCCTATTTGGACCTAATTTAAATTAGGTAAGTCGAGTTAGGCCTCGAATAGCATATGAGTATTTTCTATAAAAATAATGTACGCAACTGACTTTAAGCAATATTAATATTTTGTTTTTAATTAAGTAAATAAAAATACAACTTTTTGGTAGGGAAAAATTTTTGACATTGAAATACTTAAAACTAAAATTATGGAGTGGACATCTCTACTTATAATATAAACTTGTTATAGACCATCAAAAATTACCATTATACTTTTTGATTTTAATTAATACAAAAGTGATTTTCGTGGAGTGTGGACATGTCTTGTTTTGATTGATTTTCACCCAGCAAACACTATTTTCCGGCAATGTACATTTTTCATATTGGCATTGATGGTAAAGCATTGGCAATTGGTGGCAATATTATGCCAACATCTTATACGCATTAAAAAGTCAACCCTAAATAAACACTTAATTGCCAATAAATTTTACATGCAGGCGAATTGCCGGCAAGCATACAAAAGGCGGCATACCAATCTTGATTAAATAAAGCACGCGTTTTTGTTGCAGGCAAATAAATATTGGATTTTTGAAGGCAAACCTTCAACGCATATTCATACTTTTTAAACCATATTATTAACATTGGTATTTAACATTAAAGCAATTTTTTGATCTGTTTTATTTATAATGGCAGCTAAACAACATTATTTTATCTTTTTTACATAATTTGAAGGAAATGGCCTTTTCATAACATTTTATTGTTAAAAATCATGCAAATAAAAATTAGGTCAAACAAAATGTTTATTATGTATTTTGGAGCAAATAAAAATAAAATGATGGTAAAATTAGCTACGTTAATTTCGACCGAAGGTGACCGCTTTGTGCATTTGTTTTCTACGTGGTTTTCTAGCTTTTTAGTTTCTTTTTTAAAGAAAAGAGGTTTTTTAATAGAGACAATTAAATGTATTCATTACCTAATAAGTGTGCGTTGTGTGATTAATTGGTGATGGCTAGTCGAGAAGGCAAGATATTCAAGTAGACTGTTAGGAGCTGTAAATATTTTGTTTAAAACTTTATTAAAAGTTTTAAAGACGTGTTAATAAAAAGTGTTATATATATTTAATAGTTTTTTGACATACCGATAGATGGCGTAATGGACAATAAACTACTACGTTTCTGCAATATCTTCGCTTTTTATCGTCTAAACCGTACCCATTAGACAAAAATAATTCGAGAGCGGTCTGCGGTAGGTGATCTCACATAGCTTTGAAAGAAATATCTTCGACTAGTGTAAAAATCTCATCTCCAAGTTGGACAGTGTTCCGAGAGATGGTACTTTGCATTTCAAGGAAATTGCATGCAGTAAGGAGCTTTTTTCCTATTTTAATTTTTAAATAAAATATCGCATCATTTTAGCTTTTAAAAAAAGTAAATGCGACAATTTTCGTCAATAAGACGTCAGCTTGCTGCTTGGGAGTATCTGCATTTGCCCACTTTCGTGTCTTTTTGTTATCTTCTTGCCAATAACTTATTAATGATGGATACCATCATCTTAAACGCATTTTTTGCCACTAACTTATTAATGACGGAGCCATCACTTTATCTGCAACACGTGGCCTAATAACGGCCAATTGCCCACTTTCGCGTCTTTTTGATACCTTTTTGCCAATGCCGTGCCATTAAAGAGTGTTGGCAATGCCAGTAAATTAAATGTACAACGCCGGCAAAAATGTTATATGGGCACATTTTCCTGTATTGAGTGATGGATCCCAAAGTCCATTATAATGGTAGAACGATTTTGATTTGATAAAATGTGGACTTTATTTTTTTAATCTTCGTATATTTACCGGAAAAACTAATAGGATTGCTTTTTATAATCGACATTTTGTAAAAATTTTAACTATTAATTTTGTTGTTCTTTAACGGTCAAAATTAGCTCCAAGGAAATATTCAACTTTTTCTGAAACCTGTGTAAAGAAATTAAAAGTAGACTAAATGATAAGCCAACAAAAACCAATTCTCCTTAAGGCCATAAACGTACAGTTCCAAAAAAATGGGCAAAATATAATTTGATTTATAAAGCGATTACCGTGTTCATTCACCAGGCAAAAACACCCAACATAAACGAAGCAACTTCCCCGTACATTAACAAATAATATAAAATTAAATGTAGCAAAACGCAAATTCGTCTCGTGTAAATCGGCCTTGTTATCTCTCGAGCAATTTACCATTTCTGTATTCTGATTATGCCTCTATATAATGACTACACCATTGTTAGGGGCGGCCATTTTAATTTCTAGTAAAAACAACATGGCGCCCTCGCGAGGCAATTAAAACAGATGATAGGCGATAATAGCGTTAATTAATTCTCCTTTCTCTGTCGGGAGCTAATGTGCAAATTAAACTGTTACACAGACCGGGGCTCGTTCACAATTACCATTCTCCTGACGTTGCTCTATAATAACGGATCAGTGACGCGAATGGAGTTGTTATCACAGGCAAATTGAGTTAAATTTTTAAAATAAATTTGCGTTTTTAAAGGGCTTTAATTAATTTTTTAAAATATATGCTAATAGAAATGTGGTATGATAAATATGTGTTACTGATTTATTGTACCATGGTTCACACATTACTTTTTTATATACTTTGGAACACAAGAACGGAAAATATATGGTTTACAAAAGTAGCTATACACCTCGTGTCAGCTCAATGCGTTCAAATTGTCTTTTATTGTGTTGAACACTAGTAGATAGCAATTAGACAAAGAATGTCTGCATGTAAACATTCCGAATAGGATAACTCATCCGTGTCGCTCTAGATCAGGGTTTCTCAACATTATTTGAGTTGGCGATCCCCGGATTAAAAATAATATTTTCATGCCTCTTTGCTTTACTTTTTCAATAAGTACTATTAAAACAACTATTAAAAAAATAATTCTTTAATGGATAAACTTCAAAACTTATTAATTTTTTTTATTGAAAAAAAAATATATATGAAATAAGACTACGTTATAATGAGACACTTCAGATTTACCCCAGTCATCTTAGTCAAATTAAAGGGTCAATCTCGGAATCTCACGGAATAAGGTAAATATCTGTACATACCTTTATTTTCGTACAAATAATACTCTCCTAAAAATCCCCTTATGGTATCGTGTAAGGAACTCAAAATATGACAGGACAAATGTCAAAAAAATAAGTTTTTTGCGAATATCTTGTTTCTTTTACATTTAATTGCATTTATAGTCATTATAAAAGTTGTAAAACACAAAATTCTTTACAAATTTGATTCCAAGCATTTTTCATACCAACGGATCCGATAATAGAGGGCGCAGAGTTACACGAGAAACACTTTACTGTATTTAGTTATTTACATACCTTAGCACGTGCAATCGTGATTTTTAGTCTAATATGTCATCTTTTTACTTAAGTATTTGCAATATCACGATTGATTGCGTGCTAAGGTATGTTCATACACTAAAGTGCTTTACACTCTGCGCCATCTATTATCGGATCTGTTGGTATGACAAAAAATGCTTGGAATCAAAATTGTAAACAACTTTGTGTTCTACAACTTTTATAATAAATATAAATGCAATTAAAAGTAAAGAAAATGAGATATTCGCATAAAACTGATTTTTTGACATTTGTCCTGTCAAATTTTGAGTTCTTTACACGATACCATAAGGGGATTTTTAGGAGAGTATTTTTGTACCAAAATAAAGGTATGTACAGATATTCAGCTTATTCCAGGAGATTCCGAGGTGAAACTCTAAGTTAATTGGGCTAATTGTATGTTCTGTGCTAGTTGGTTAATTCTATGTTTTGTTTTGTCAGGTTGCTATCGAAAGCAAGACGATTTTGCTATTAAGATATAAATAAAACTAGAGCTGAAGATCCTGTCTCACACAAATAAGATGGAAATAAAGAATCTAATATTTCTAAAACAAGAGTGGCTTATTTTGAACCAATAGGCCTCTTTGATCTAAAATTGCTGCAATGCCAGAAGATGGAAGCGAGGATGACAGTCACCTTTGAATGTCGATTCAGAATTTATTTAAAAAAATTTTTAAAACTTCTCCTGGTAATTGTAACACATCGACAACAAATTAATTTTTTGTCTTGTGCCTATTGGTGACCCTCAATTAATATCTCGATCATAGATAACCTACATTTAGATCCGCAGTGGCAAGAAGCATTTTTCGGATTTTTACGACCGCGCGCAGTGGGTGGACAAACATGCGCACTTAAAAGCCGTGGCAAAATACAAACACCGGCACCCCGTACCCTTCGTCCGCGGTCTGACCGTAACGCTCATTAGCTACCGTACCGAACAAAAAACCAGGACGCCGTCAACAAATTCTTTTCTTTAATGCGGATAGTTTGTTTGGCGCCTGGTGCGTTTACCCTCTACTGGCTTGCGCACAGAACCGGTTTTTTCGCCCATGAAATGTAACTTTTGTTTCGCGCAGGTTGTTACATTGGCAATCCATCGAAATCAGTGATCTCGATAGTATCGACGAAATTTATCTTACTTGAAAATAAGTTATTATAACAGCTTTCAAATTTTCTTCCAGTGTGATATTTTAAATTGCTTTAAACAGACGATAAAAAAATTTACCATTTTTAAAAGACACTTTTTTATTCCAAGTTTGATTCTTTAATATGATTCCTTAAATATAATCATAATTCCCAATAAAAATTCCATTTTTAACCTGAAGATTTAAGTTTAGCTCATGTAGGGCATAAAATTTATCGGGTAAATAGGTCCAACTCCACTAAAATATTGTATTATCAATCATTTGCAAAAAAATCCTCTTTTTCGTTCAACTCAAGAAAAAGCATAACCTATCTCGGTTATATATATGTACATAAACTTTTTTCATATTTTCAATAGTAGAATCTGCCAGCATCCAACATTCTGCAACACCCTGTGTCCCAAAAAAATAATAATGGCTGAGAAGTTTTTTTTTTTAAATTATAACCTCCATATTACTGACAGAACTAAATTGCTTATAAAGTTTTGCACATGTACCATATGTTATTATAGTGTAAATACCTAGAATAAAATTGCATACTTTTAATTGGTTCAGCTTACATTAGGAAAAAAATAAACCAATTTTTTAATAAAACAAAAGAAAAAATACTAGGTATGTAAAAATTTTAAAGCTAAAATCTGCTGAGTTAAACAATCTCTAGGTCAAAACATTAATCACCAAACAAATCCACAGGGTCTATTATGTAAAACATTAAAACAAACAACTAAAAATTTAATATTTAAACACAAGACAATTTTGTAAAAACGACTAGTTACAAACCGACTTCAAAATCTGAATGTTCTTATCTTTGAATGCTACATATAATTAAGAAAGGGGGATGTACGCCTTATACAGGGTGTATCACAGTCGATGGTACCCTAGACGTTTACGGAACATGGGACATTGGATTTTTTGGTAATTTGGCAACGTAGGTAGTTGCTTGTAATCTAACGATCTAAAATATTTTTAATGATGCAGCGTTGGTGCTTGTACCATAAAGTAGAATCATCTTTGGTATTTCAAATGGAACACTCTGTATATTTTAGTATTTTTAACCGCCATAACTTGTTGATTTTTTTTGCCTGACATCATCCTGTATCTATATCTAATGAGTTAATAATAATTTTCCATTTTTATGTTCAAAACATATCTACTAAGTTAAATGGCTTTATTAATCTATCTGCTATTCGTGGAAACTTGAAATCTACGGTGTAGCATCTCAAGGTCCTCTGCGTTGGTTTTGTTTGGAGATTTTTTTAATTATACAAGGTCGCTTAACATTTCTGACTTTACCTCTGGACCTAAAAATGTTAAAAAGCATTTTTTTATTGAAATACCCTGTATATTATTAAAGAATTTGAAGGATCATCATAATGACATCCCAAAAAGGGGAATCATCATTTAAAGACTTGTCCTCAACTGGAAATTTCAACACGTCAGAAACTTTTTACGCATAGTGTAAGATCCTGAATTCAAATGCTAATACATTTATTTAAGAAGCTCTTTTTATATATTTTTTTTTTTATTTTTAGTTGATGTTGTAAGTGGGTATTAAAATTTGTATATATATTTTATTTCATATATCATGTATCAAAATATGTATACAGACAGGTCCACGCTCTTTGTAAAGTAATGGAAAAATTAATTAATTCATTAATTCTTAAGTACTTAGAAATACACAACATTTTGCATGACAGGCAGTATGGAATTCGCCACAAAAGATCTACAGCAAATCTTCTTTCCTTCGTATCACACTGTTGGAATAAGTCACTTGAGTTTCTAGGTGAGCCCCAGATCGTTGCTCTTGATATATCCAAAGCTTTTGACCAGGTCTGGCATGCCGCACTTCTTAATAAACTTCCCTCTTATGGTCTTCTAACTAAACTCTGTACTTGGCTCTCTAGTTATCTATCTGATCAACGTATATCAGTTATTGTGGACGGCCATTCTTCAAGCTTTCACCAAGTAAATGCTGGAGTCCCTCAGGGCTCAGTTCTGGCACCAACATTGTTTTTTCTTCACATCAACGACCTTCTTTCGTCCACAACTAATTCCATTCATAGTTTCGCCGACGATAGTACCCTTCACTCCAGTTTTCAGGTTCCTAAACCCATCACTAAACCTGACTTGGAAAACAAACGCAGAGCGATGCAGATATCTCTTTCGCAGGATCTTAATTTAATATTGGTTTGGGGCGCCAAAAATCTCGTCCATTTTAATGCATCCAAAACACAATCATGTTCTTTGTTGCGAAAAGAGTCATCAAATACTCATCCTCTATTTATGAGCGGCCAAGTTTTACAGAGCAAACGACACCTTCAATCTTGTGGGCGTCACATTTGAAAGTAACCTTAACTGGCATCAACACATTGTATCTATAGCCACGGCAGCAGTATTTTTCCGCTTCTAATTTATACACTTTATATGTGTCCCAAATCCGACCACCCTTGGAATATTGTTTCCATATCCGGGACATGGCGTCCCCCTACAACCCTAAGCATTCTTGATTCTATTCAAAGAAAAGCTATTCGTCTCACTAATGATCCTTCACTTACAGAAAGGCTTCCCTCTCTTGCCCATCGTCGGGCTGTGGGGGAATTATCGCTTTTTTATAGGTACTTCCATGGCTTCTGCTCTGAAAAATTGTCCAGTATAGTTCCTCCACTCACGGTTCCCAACAGAGAAACTCGTGGTTCCGCGCATATGCATCCCTATACGGTCCAACTGGACAGGCCCCGAACTTCTCACTTTGTTCGTTCTTTTATCCCTAGAGTTTCTAGATTGTGAAACCTGCTGCCCGCGGAGGTCTTTCCTTCCCCCTCAAATCTTTAAGTATTTAAGTCCCATGTGAACAAACTCCCTCTTACCTCGCTTAAGACACCCACGGTACGTTAGTATTTAGGCTTTAAGCCTTCGTGGTTTGTCCAAAGATAAAAAAAACACTGGGAACTGCTTAATTTACTACTGTCCGCTTCGATTGATAAACGTTTTTGAAAATTGGCTCTGCTGTTTTAGTAGCGTGAAGTAGAAAAGTAGAGAGCCTTTAAAACAAGGTGCTATTTGACGCTCTTTATATTAAACAAAAATTGCTGGTGCCCCAATGGCACAAAGTAAACAAAATTATTTTTATGCCAAAAAGTAGTGTAGGGAATACCTTTTTACCTCAAATTCACTCGATCTTATATATCTTGTTTCATTTAAAAGATAAAGGGGAGGGAAGTCCTTTAATATCCTCACTGAATACGGGACAATTAGAAATAATAATTAACAATAATAATTTACTATATCCAACTTTACAACAACAAGAATACGTACTGTTTCTATTTGAAATAACAAAGTTACCCATATGAAGAAACAATTTTTATACAGAAAATAAGTTTCTTTTGTCTACCTACGTTTGCTAGATATAGAAAAGCACCGTAGTTTTTAAAAGTGTGTTCTTTAAAAAAATAATTTCAGTAAACTTCCCTTAGAGTATAATACCAAACAGTTTTGTATGCCAGCGACACATAGCAAGCGTTCCAGTATACAAGCCTAAATGAAAAGGCGGGTTGAGATACGGGCGTCAAAAGGGGGCGATAAGGCCAATAATTGAACGTTAGCTACCCTCACTTAGGGGACGATCATGTTTAGATCGCACATTTAGATCAATTTTGTTTGTTGTATCTTAACAATTGATGCATTATAATCCACGCTTTTATACTCTTGACTGACACATAGATAAGAATTATTCCCCTTTGTTAGCTCAATAATGGGGAATTATTTTTCAACTCCTTGTTTACAAAAGTCAAAATTAAGCGAATGGAGATAATCGGCTTTTACATTTTTAACAAGCAGAAATCAATTTTGTTCAGGAAGAATAAAGGAGAGGAATTGACGATAAATTAAAATTTTTAAAAATAGCACTGGGATTTCCAAATCATATGGCATGGGATGCTGCAATCTTGGCTTATTGGGTATATGAATCTGGACAATATTTTTTGTTTGAAAATTTTAAATATAGAGGTAATGGTATTAAAAACACCATTTTTAATATAATTATTCGCAATTTTTTTGGACAGTCCACGAAGGCTGAAAGCCTAAAATACTAACGTACCGTGGGTGTCTTAGGCAGGGTAAGAGAAAGTTTGATTAACACCGGACTTAAAAACTTGAAGATTTGGGGGAAGGAAAAGACCTCCACTGGCAGCATGTTCCAAAATCTAGAAAATTTACCCAATAAAAATTTTGTTTTTGACATAGAAATTACACAAGTAAAGCCTGAGATACATACATAATTTGTGAGTCTTTTTCTGCTACCTGAAGGAACTAAAGATTTCGAAGTCTTTCGCAATTTTTTAAAATAAGGTTATTGACAGTGCTTTTAATTCTCAACTAATTAAACTTTCGTAAAAATCAAGATATCCGGAATGCTGACAGTTCTATTAACTATAAAAAAATTTTGTTAAAAAGTCATAAACCGCAGTTTGCGGTTCGTGGTTTGTCTTTTGTGTTTTATAATGTACGCTTTGCAGTAAACAGTTACAGAAGATCATTAACAAAAGCAGTTTTAAGTATTTTATCCTCTAACAGTTTCAAAGTTAAAATAAGACCAAAATAAGGCACGACCTAAAACCGGCATAAATAAAACCAGACACTATCCTTATTGAGCGAGTCCTTATCCCACCATGCATCTGCGCAAGCTCAGATGTCAAAATAAGGTCGGTATTGTTAGTGCCTGGTCTTATTTTATTAAGTAATATTTCTTTATGATTTTTTTTTAAAGTATCCTTATTTTTATTACTGAGGCTCACTATATTTTCTTGCCGATTTAATATACATATATCATAATTTATTTCAGAAATTTTTGTTTAATCATTATAAAATATAGCCTATGGCACTCCTAAAAGTGTAGCTTTCCAATTGTAAAAGAGTTTTTATGATCGGTTTAGTATTTCCGAAGATTAGCCCTTATAAAGTTTAAAGTAAAGATAGCCGACCCGTGCCCACTTCGTTGAGCGTTAATATCTGAACTTTTTGTTTAATCATAATAAAGTAACACTCCTAAATGATGTAGATTTCTGACGACTTTTTAGGATCGGTTCAGTATTTCCGAAGATTAGCGGCTACAAACAAACAAACAAAGTTTCAAACTTTACCTCTTTATTAGTATAGATCAGGGGTGGCCAACCGGTCGATCGCGAGTATTAGTCCAGTCGATCTTAGCAAGGTCAAAAATATAAATACCCAAAATCAGGGCCGTGCCTACCGGGTGGTGCAAGGCACCAGGGGGCAACGCTGTAGGGGCGGAAAAATAATGTGAAAATAAAAGGCGGAAAGTCGGAGAAAGAGCGGGCGGTTTTGAAAAAATGTGGTGGGGACCTTTTTTTAATCCTCTAAATATAAAATTGGTAGATCGCACTGGATGTCGTCACTGAAAAGTCGAACTTGGGCCTAAACAAGTTGGCCACCCCTGGTATTAGTGTTGGGAAATACGGTAATTTTTCGGTAACCGGTGAAATACCGACAGTGATTTCTAAATCACCGTGATTTTAAACAGTGATTTCAATCACTGTAGTGACTTGAATATACATAAATATTCAACTAAAAATGGAAATATAAAAATAGCTCGGTGTCTGGCAACGAATACGAATATATTATTTATGCAGCTCTTATCGGTTTTCATTTACATGCAGCATATTTATTGATTTTATAAAAATAAATATTATGCTGCAAATTAAATTAACAGCAATATTACGAAATCTAAATTTTTTGGGTTTGTAACTCAAATAATCATTTTTATATAAGACGTTACAACAACAAGCCTAATGTGATATATTGCAATATTATTATGTAAAAATAATATCAAGTTTTAGGGTTTATTCATTACCTACTTTCATAAATAAAAAAACACATTTTTTATTAATCGAACACCATAAAACATTTTTAATTTTTAATCAATTACAAAAAATATAAATATAAAATAAAAACTTTTTAAAGCCAAACGAAAACGCATAATAAAAATAAAAATTTGAAATTCCTTAAATAAATAAAAATAAAACAATATATAGCTTACTTTTTTTCCAATGAAAATTAAAAATTGGCATTAAGAAAGATTTCCAGCTTTGGAAAACAGTATTTCATATAGCTTGGCGGTGCCCGCCACCCTCCACGTCTAAACAATATAAATATCATATCGGCTTAAATTACTGTTTTTCTTCACATATTATTTTTAAATAATAATTCATAGGTAGGTATATCATATTTTGATCGGCGCCATCAGCGATCATCCAATGCGTGTCGTGTCGATGCCGATTGCAGTATTCGCTTCAATTACTGATCACCGTATTTGCAAAAAGTAAATCACCGGTAGCGCCAGTGATTTTCCATTCACCGGTGAAATATCGCGGTTATTGATATATCGCCATCGGCGATCATCCAATGCGTGTCGTGTCGATGCCGATTGCAGTATTCGCTTCAATCACTGATCACCGTATTTGCAAAAGTAAATCACCGGTAGCGCCAGTGATTTTCCATTCACTGGTGAAATATCGCGGTTATTGATATATCGCCATCGGCGATCATCCAATGCGTGTTGTGTCGATGCCGATTGCAGTATTCGCTTCAATTACTGATCACCGTATTTGCAAAAAGTAAATCACCGGTAGCGCCAGTGATTTTCCATTCACCGGTGAAATATCGCGGTTATTGATATATAGCCCAACACTACCTGGTATGAATTATGCAGTCAATAGGTTTGTTTTAGTGCTTTAAAAATAATAAATATCTTTTAAAGCTGTCACACAATATGATTAAATTTTTCCATTAAAGAAACATTTTTAATTGTAATTTACCCGATATTTTAATTAATTTTTTTTGTTATTTGCCTAAAATCTCAGCTCGTAATCTCAAGGCAATTTAATATGGGGTGTCGACAATGATATTGTTGGCTAAATCGACTCAAAGCTGCGGAGAAAGGCAGTTATCGGCCGGCGGCTAACTGTGAGGGTCGGTTATCCCACTAGGGCCGTAATTGGTATATTAGTTTTGCGGTCGTTATGAAACCAGCAGGAGAAGAAATGAGGATATTGCAGAGACATGCGTGGATTTTCCATTTTGAGGCATTCAAGAAATAATCGGATTATGGAAATTTAATACGTTTAACAATAGAAAATAACTTTATTATTATTTTTTTAGGTTAAAATAAAACTTTAGATTTGGTAATACATACTATATTATATTTTTATATACAGCGTGCCTTTGGAACTTCTTACAAAATGGGAAATTTTTAAATTATTAGCTCTACCAAAAAAAAAAAATTACCCCTCCTAAAAATTTTGCTTGGCAAGGAAATAAAGTTTCGCAATAGTATATTTCCTAATCTAGGGCTGAAAGTGCTACTTTTCCGCACGCGACTGCAGTTGACCGAACGACGCGTAGCGAAATTCGGACAAGCAGTCAAGTGCGGTAAAGGCACTTTCGGCACGTGATAGGAACGCTATATTCCTACAAGCGTAAAAAACATAAAATATTTTTTTGTTTTTACATAATACTACCTAATAAGTACGCTACTTGTACCTATTATTATTGTTGGAAAATGTAAATAGAAAAATCCTTTGTGACTCGCTAATGTTTGGGTCAGAAGTTTTGTACTTTTCCGCACTAGTGCGGAAAAGTATTGCATAAAGTGTACTTTTCCGCACTAGTCTGGAAAAGTAGTGCAGAAAAGTGATACTTTAAAACCAAATTGGGTGCGAAAAGGTGAACTTTTTGCACTCGAGTAAGAAAAATATTTGTTTGTTGGATTTACAGGGGTGGCTTTAAAGAGGTTATGATTTCCAATTATAAAAATTGATTTTTTAAGACGCAAAAATGTTTCTATTTGTATATTGTCTTTCTGAATGTATATTTTACTTGAAAAATTTGAAAAATATAATATATCGCTTAATTTTTTATGACAGCTAAAAAGTGAAAACGTTTTGTTTTTAATTTTACCAAAAATTTAAAGTAAGGGGTTTCGTCCCTCACGAGTCGATCCCGCATGTTTAAACTTTGGAATTTGAAAAAAAGGCCAAACTTCTTTTATAACACATATTTATTGTAGTAAATTTATTATTACGAACAGAAAAAGTACTATATATTTCTTTTGTTATTTGCACTCTAAACAACAGTTACAAAATGAGTTAAATTTTGACATTTGTGACATATTAATAAAAGCCAAAATGTTTTTCTTTTTTTTTTTTTGGTTTTTGGAAAAGTTTCCGCAATGCTTCTGTTATACTCTAAAAATATGCAATTTGGTGAATTTTGTATTTTTCCTTAACCAAACAAAGTATAAAAAAACCAAGGGTAGTTTATATTTATAAGGTTGCGACATATCCTCAACTTTTAGGCGGTTCGAGGTCGGGGACGCAAGGAACGGCACTTCTCGGAGAAAAGTTGGCAAGACTGGGTAAAAATCAAAGCTGAAGATCAATCCAGGGGCGTCTAGAATTTGCGCATTTCATTTTGCATTGTTTTGGAAGTGATATTTGTTGAAAGATGTAATTCCAAATGTTTTTTATTTAAAGTAAAAGAATTTACAACTTAATAAGAATTCAAAACTGTTGTGTAAACGGTTGTTCTACTAATACAATAAACTGTGTATCTCCGGCACTGAACAACATGGTCGAAAAATGGGAGATGTGACGTCATAACACGTCAATGCAAAATGGCCGAATGTCGTGACCTTATATAGACCGACTTTGCAAAGCTACTAGGTTTCTTACACTCGTGGGTTTGTCGCACTCGTGTGAAGCTAGTAAGTTTCCACACTTGTAATGTATAATGTGTACCGTTTTGCTACTGGACTGATTAAATGTAATTAAGTTAGTGATAAATTATCTTCTTAATGCTATTAATGACACTGCTAAATTAAAACAAAATTAGGTAATAGTAATTTATATAACAAGTGGATAAAGTGATACTTTCTTTAACGAATGGAAAGTTTGACAGCAAGAGCCGTTAGACAAGTGCGGCAATCCCTTGAGTATAAAAAGACACTTCATGCATGTGTTACATACTATATTTTTTCCACGACCGTTTAAATAATTTCCTAAAATACCATTTTATATATGTTTTATTTATGTAAACTTATTAATTTTAATTTTTGCAGCACAGCCATTATATGACAACAAAAAATCATAGCCTTCTTATTGTTTCAGAGACAATTATCCTCTTCATATAACTATGCATTTATAATTTAATTTTAGAAAATTGTATGTACTTTTTTTTGAAAATAATACTAAAACAGTATTAAATTTCTTTTTAATTTTTAGTAATCCAAATTTATCATTATTATTTTCAATAATTTCTATTAAATTAATTTGCAAACTGTCTAATTTTAAAACTAGTGACACATGAACTAAAAGAAATAATGACGAAATCAAAGGTGACTTGACCGTTTGGTTCAGTTGATGTCGCGTTTACATTGCATAAATTGATATTTAAGTTTATTGAAATAGGCACTGAGACAAAACACTAATTCAAAGTGTGAAAAAAGCTTTGAAGTGTGTGAATTTTAAAAAGCTAATTAATTTAAAAAGTTTAATTACTATCACTACAAAAAAAAATTACTTTCCTATTTTATTAAGGAATACGTAAAAAAATATTTTGCGTCAAAATTTTAATGTTAAAAAATGTGAACTGAATAAAAATATTAAATAAAGTGCCTTTTTTATTTTAAATAATACTAATAAAGTTTTAAGGCAAAACAAAAATATTTTTTATCAGACACATAAAAATACAACAAAAGAAACACAGACAGTGCCCTGCCTCTAACCCATTACTCTGTTTCCTGTAAAATTTAGGGGCGTGATCAGGTTGCCAAAAAATATATATTAACCTTTTTATGTAATTTACAATAATTGTAAATAAAATAATATTTATTATTTAAAATTTTATGAATTAATTAGCTCCGCTGCTAAATATCCACACACAACCTACAACATTTAATTTCTCTAGGGTAAGCCTAGTCTGCAAAAAAAAACGAATAATTAAAACATTACATCAAATATTATTTTAAAAACAAAAAGTGCGCGTTGCGATATTTAAAACAATACTTCTCTTGTAACAAGGGGAATAAAAACATAAATATACAGTGAGTCTTTAAATTGCTAATATCAAAAATTGTTAGAAAGGAAAGATATTTAAAATTAAAAATTACCTCTAAATATGCAACTTTGTTTATTTACAAAAAAAATATATAGTTTTGATTTTTTTGTGAAATAATGGAGAAAATTTAGGTTTGTTCATTAGTGCACTATATACATTTTATGATTATAAATGTCAAATTAATTGTAATAAAAAGAAAATGTACAGTGCACTAATGTACAAACTTAAATTTTCTCGATTTCCGCAGAAAAAAAATCAAAAATACGCAATAAGCAAAGACACCGGTACTTTACTCTTAAGCAAAAATTACATTCTTGGCCAAACCTCATGGGTGACTGACAAAATTTGATATCTAATGATTGTATTTTAGGTTTTGGACCATGCAGGACTTTTATTAAAAAACTTTTGTGTAAAATTAATAATAAAGAAGTTTTCCATATGACGCCAACTTACTTACGTAGACACACTGTATAAATAATAATACATAGGTATACCCTTATTTTACACACCGAAAACCTCAAACCTAACCTATTTTTTGTGTATTAAATCTAATGTAGTGCTGTTTTTAGAACAATTCTGCTGCAACAATAGCTTACGCCTGCCGCTTGCTGATGATTGATGACATAAATTCTAACTTAGAAGACGACAAAGCAATTTAATTTTAGTCGGTAGTTAGGCAAGTGACGATTAGTCAATGGATTTGTTAATTTTCCACGTTCTTTGAAGAAAGCAAGGTAATTTGTGACATCAATAATTATAGCTAAACCGCAACAAACAACTTAAAAAACACCAGGATATGTTCGAGGTTTTGATGAATGAAGTTTAGAAAAAAAAGACTTTAAAAAATCTAAGTCATTAACACCAATCAGTATGCAAATTATACCGAAAAACGATGTTTATGGTTTAAAAATGTACTAGACAGTGGGAAAAAAGCATCCGGTATGGGGTTAATCTGGTATAGAAATACAGAGCGAAATTGACTTTATGATAATTACCTTTTTGAAACCTACTTAGGGAGGTTGCTTTTGACTAGTCTATTACGAATATATTTATACCATCATATATGAAAGCGAGGCTTTAACCCAGAATCTAATTTGGACTTGTTTTGGGTGTCGGACTGAACGAACGCGTCAGTTTTTTGTGGGGCAAGTTCAGCACAGTATTTTTTATGCAATTTTTAAACATTGTTAGGGCCGCCAAGAGGGCGTTAACATTGGTACAAATTATCGGGGCCCGGACTTAATGGGGGCCAGGTCGGAATGAAAACGTAAATAGAGAAATGGAGCGAGGACACTTTTTTTGCTTTTAAGGGTAATTTTGAAAAGTAATGTAAACAATATTAGTTTCAAGGAAGTGAGGACCTTGCCTGACAAAAAAGTTTGACCTGTTCGACACCCAAAACATGTCAAAATTGACAGGCCGAGTTAAAGCCGCATATAGCTGGTTTAAGAAAATTTTGGACAAAATAAGATATTTTAAGAAGTATAAGTCGTAAATATTTAATTTTTGCACGAAAATATAGCTGATATAATTATCTATCTCAGAAAAATAGTCTCCAAAAGAAAGGTATAAGAGCACTAGGGTTAGGTCTAATTAAATTCTGACATATCAAAAAAAAATACTTATATTGCTCTACAACCATCAAAACACAAACAAAATAATACAAATATTATCAAATCGAAAACTGGCTTTAAAAAATTTCGAACATTTATAGACTTTTTTCAACGACTTTTATTCCCCGAGTTAGGGGCTAAAACTAGACTGATTATCAATTTTTTTATAATATGCAGAATGTTACACAATGTTGTAAAAAAATTACAGGCAGATTCTTCTATTACAAATCTAAAAAAAAATGAATAAACATGGGTCCGCAAATTCCTCGTTCTCAATATACAGGGTGTGATAACTTGTAAAAGATTTTTTTATATATCTTAAATATATTTTACCCAATTTTGCTTTAATTTGACAATGGTATTTATGGGATTATGGAGGTGACTATAGTTATAACTTAATTACGTTTTCCAGTGGGGTCTCGAGCAGCAACTGATGGAATATTTCTGATAAAAAAATGGTACGCCACTGACTGTGTCAATGTGTATAAACTTTTTGTGTGTTTCTTAGGTAAAGCAAATAAAAATACGACCTTTTTGTCTTTTAATTTTTTTTTAGTATGTCGTTTAGTTTATGGGAATTTAATTGCCTATTTTTAAACCATAAAGAAAGGCATTGCGGAAGCAAAATATAAATAATGTTTGGACAAATATTTAGTAAAATAGCAATTTATTTCTAATTTACCTTAACAAAATACAATACGACGACATTCTAACTAATGAAAAAAGGACTTTTAGGAAATTAGTTCTAAATAATAAATTATTTAAATTAAGTAAGTTTATTAAATAAAAAGAATGGAAGTTTTAGTAAAAATTGTTAGACCGAATATACACAATATTTAATTAAATATTTATTATTGTTGTTACATAGGTAAATTGCTTTTATGGTCTAAAAATCTACAACTACAGAAACCCTATATCTACAATTTGCGGTAGCTAGTTATTCTGTACTACAATTAGGCGATACCTATGATAAAAAAATACATGGTACGTCGATGATTTTGTATGTTAACATTTGATTGTTGGTGACGGAGCTGTGTTGAACTTACAGCGTTTGTACTTTACCTCATTTAAAATACCCACAGTTTCCTACATTGAAAAATCGACTATTTTGTTTTTGTGCCCATGGAATGTTGGCAATAATATAGCAAAAAAATCTTGGAACTGCTGTGACAACCCTATCTGGACTACTTTATTATTCTTAAGGTATTCGGGATCAAAATATGGATGGGCCGACTATGTATCATGTCATTGGCATGTTTTTTCCTTTGGGATAGAAATAAAATAATACTAAAAATTATGTGACAAGTTTTGGTAAATAATTTTTTTAAAAAGTATTTCTCAATAATATGTCGCCAAAAACATGTACGTAAAAAGTAGATTAAGAATTTGCGTTTAAAATATACAATAAAGTATGATACGCACATTGTTAAAAATTTCTAATATTTTTCGATTTTCTCTTAATATCGGTTAAAAACATCATTACATCATTTTAACTTACTTTTAAAACCTTAAAAAATAAGAGTAGATGCCAAAAAATATCCGAGTTCATTGATTATTTTGTATTTATTTTTTTTTCCCAGTTTTCTTTTATCTTTGGACAATCCATGAAGGCTGAAAGCCTAAATACTAACGTACCGTGGGTGTCTTAAGTAGGGTAAGAGGAAGTTTGTTAACACGGGACTTAAAAACTTGAAGATTTGGGAGGGAAGGAAAGAGCTCCGCTGGCAGTAGGTTCCACAGTCTAGAAACTCTAAGGATAAAAGAACGAACGAAATGGGAAGTTCGGGGCCTGTCCAATTGGACTGTATAGAGATGCATACGTGCGGCACCACGAGTTTCTCTGTTGGGAGCTGCAAGAGGAGGGACTATACTGGATAATTCGTCGAAGCAAAAGCCGTAAAAGTATCTATAGAAGAGCGATAGATCTCCCACAGCTCGACGATGGGCAAGAGAAGGAAGTCTTTGAGTAAGTATAGGATCATTAATAAGACGAATAGCCCTTCTTTGAATGGCATCAAGAATGCCGAGGGTTGTAGGGGATGCCATTCCTCAGACATGAGAACAATATTCCAGAGGGGGTCGAATTTGGGACACATACAAGGTATATAAATTGGAAAGGGAAAAATACTTTTGGCTCGGAAAAGAAATCCAAGCTTCTTTGACGCCGCGGTGGCTATAGATACAATGTGTTTATGCCAGTTAAGGTTATTTTCAAATGCCCACAAGGTTAAAAAAGTTTTCCCACTATTGCTTATATTGTAAGTATTATTACATTTCTTTTAAATACTAGCTAAGAATTTCATAAATCAGTTTACTACTGCTAAACTATATTCCAGTGTATTCATTTATGTATGTTATTTTACATATTCAAAGTGCATTTAGTTTTTAAAATATTTATTAACAAAGCATAAAATATTATATTACGTTTTACAAAACAATAGAATATTAAAAGTTTGGATAAAAAAGTATATTTAATTTAACTCCATAAAATTCCTAAAAAGATTGTTCGTCGGGATTAATAAACAAATATGTAGCATTCATTTTAATTTATCGACTCCAATAAAAAAATATGCCCAAACAAATTTTTTGTTCGCTCTGTTGGCCAAATAATTTTTCAATTAATGCCGACCCATTTTAAAAAACCAACAGCATTTTGCAATATAGATACGAGCGTTATCATCAACAGGCACATAAACTGAAATACGTACAGCCATAATTCAATTAAATGGAAACGTTTCAAATAAAAGCTGAAAAATGTAAATACATTATTCCTGCATAGAAATGAAATCAACTGGCTGCCAGACATCCTATTTAAAATCGCGTCAAATAACAACAAAAAGTATTGAATAAAAAAGCCAAACACGTGTTAACATGACAGGCTTGCTGTCATATCTTTAATAAAAAACCCTAAAAATAACCAGCTCGCTAGCGCAGTGAAAGCCATCTCTGTTCGGAAATTACACTCGCGCTTGAAACCAAACATCGTTTCCCGCTTATCTCTTAACCTAACAAAAGATACTCCATTTAGCAACCAATCTGAATCACTTGGTATAAATTACAAAATGCACCCCGGTTATTTGTGTAGCGTTATCTAAATGCAATCACGAGGCGCGCACGTGCGGATTAAGCTCAGATTAGGAACAATGGGCTGGTTTTTGTTTAAATCGTATGATTGATGGATGTCTTGCCGAAGTGACGCAACGCCTTAAATGGGCCTAATTTTCATATTAATACCTGATTTACTCTTTTAGTTATCCCCTGATTAGGTAAAAACGATTTTAAATTAGAACGTGGTTTTGTGGTAATTTGGATCTGATTATAACAATTCGTAACATCCCAAATAAACCAGCTACCTAAATGAAGTAAGGGGTGATTCATTACGAGGTATAGTAAGAACATTTTAAAAGCGCAAATTCGGTACCCTTTGAAAATAATACAAAAAAACATACAAGAGGCCGCCTGCAATCGGACTATTTTATACAAAGGCGCCGCTATCCTTTACAGCGACGCGCCGATACATTATGGGATAGAAATCCATTATTTTGGCCAAAAAGCAACTTTGAAATTTTAATGGTTCATGCTGTGTATTTCAAAGTAGATACTCCAAACTACATGTACGCAAAATTATTAAAGGGTATGACGACTTCTATTGGGGTAATAAAAAACTTGAAAATGTATTTTAAGTAAACATAAATATACAACATTTAATCTACTTAGTTTATTATTAGCCTTGTTTACTAAAAAAGTAA
This sequence comes from Listronotus bonariensis, assembly GCA_014170235.1. Lineage (NCBI taxonomy): Eukaryota > Metazoa > Arthropoda > Insecta > Coleoptera > Curculionidae > Listronotus > Listronotus bonariensis. The sequence continues at coordinate 152,474 of JACEGR010001000.1, forward strand.
AAGATTTTAAGTAATAAGAGCTATTGTTGTGTTTCCGATGCAGTCTCGCTACTTTTGTCAAAGATTGTTTTACCTTTTTCTCTATCAGCTTTTGTACTTACAATTGCCTTCCTACTTTTTGCTACTTCTGAGTGTAAGGACAAATACAAGATTTTTTTATAATTTACAAGGTTTTCCATTTTAAAATTTAATATGTTTTGTTCTACACTGTATATCCTAAATGATAAAAGCATTCTGATGAAAGATATGGATTCTACAGAATCTACCCAACAAAATAGTGTTTTTTATTTATTTTATTCGTAAAAAAATAAAAAAGTTGGGAAGATGTATCTCTATTACGCTTCTAAGAATAATTTAAAATTATTTTTCAGATTTGCATGGTCATATTTCCAAAACTAATTGAGATAGACACATCAAATGTAGTATTTTTTAAAGCATTTTAAAAGATTTTCTTGGTGGTGATATAATATTCAGGGTATTCCATTTAAAAAAATCAAACCGATCGGTAAGTTTTAGAACTTTGACCAAAAAATTAATTTCTATCCCATAGTGCGATGACCAGCTGCATCAACCGGCATATCATAAAAGAAATATAGCAAAGGCGGCGCGAAGACAAGCACCGAATTTACATTTTTAAACTGTTCCTTCTATACTTACATTTATTAATTTTTAAAGATTATGGCTTTCAAATGTTGGCCTTAACTGCGCCTAACATGGTCCGTCCTTAAGCTCCAATTTCCGAGCGCCAAATCAATTCGTGAGAATCATCACGTACACTCGCAATTACTGCCGATATATTTTCTGACCTACGTGCTGGATGTCGCTCATTTGGTCAAGAATTATCCAAAAATGAAAATTGGAGTACAAATTTTTGTGATGGTACTGCCAATAGGCTGGACCATAAGTTACCGAAGCGCACGAAACACATTTCTTGGAGAACGATGATTTTTATAATACAGTTGAACAAGTTTTAGATGTTGTGCCGGGGGCTAAGCCTTTTCAGGATAAATTATACAGTACTGAACATAAATACCATAACAGTTTATAATTTGGACCCTCTCATCTATCCAAAAATACCTACTGGAAAAATAATCTCTAAATGAACCACTTAGTTATAAAGTTTGAGGGAGGCGCTCAAATGGAAAGTAAAAAGAAAGTAAAACTTATATTTTTACCTTGCAGACCTTTTTTCGTTTTTTTTTTTGCTTTCCAATGTTTCCTAGGTTAAGACCTTGTTTTTTGTTACTAATTAAAAAAAAGGCCTTATTTTAACACTCATTACAAGGGCGCAACACTTAGGTTCCATACATTAGGACAGGAACCCGTGATTGCCATGCTAACGGCAAAATATAAAAGTAGCCTTAAAAATAATATCCCTATTAGAAACGCGCCTAAAATTTATTATTATTAGTTGCCAAATCAGCTGTTTTCAAGGTCCACTGGGATTTTCTAAACACGTATGTTTCCCTTGGCCTTTATTCATCGGCTGCTTCTTGTCAAAACAAAACATAACCCTTTTTCTTTGTTCTTGGCGATGCAGTTATTTTCAAGGATTCTAACAATATTTAAGCTGGAAATATTCCACAAATATCAAATTATTGTTTTTTGTACTTTTTCCTCTTGCAATAAACACGACTTACATTATTAAAACCTAAAAACGAAACAGCTGATTTTGACACTTCTGTTTAACCCGACTAACCCTGTCTTTAATCTGGGTCAAGAGGATCAACCCCAGTTAAGGATCCGAGCAATTTATAAACACGAGAGCTGTGGGAGATCTATCGCTCTTCTATAGATACTTTTACGGCTTCTGCTCCGACGAATTGTCCAGTATAGTCCCTCTTCTTGCAGTTCCCAACAGAGAAACTCGTGGTGCCGCGCGTATGCATCCCCATACAGTTCAATTGGACAAGCCCCGAACTTCCCATTTCGTTCGTTCTTTTATCCCTAAAGTTTCTAGACTGTGGAACCTGCTGCCAGCGGAGGTCTTTCCTTCCCCCAAATCTTCAAGTTTTTAAGTCCCGTGTTAACAAACTTCCTCTTATCCTGCTTAAGACACCCACGGTACGTTAGTATTTAGGCTTTTAGCCTTCGTGGATTGTCCAAAGATAAAAAAAAACACGGGTGTAGATTGGCATATCCTTTTTTGAACGAGTTTTTAGTGGATTGGGTTAGTCCTAGATCAATATTTGAGAATTATGAATTTTCAATGCCGCAATTTAGCCTGCATGCAATATATAAAAAAAGCAAAAAAATTTTACTGCAAAAACACTTGACATAAACTTGTTTCTTTAGTTTTAATCTCTCCATAACCAAATACATACAATGCGTCCAATCGAACTTGTCCACATTTTAAATGTCTATATAACTTTTCGATTCTTAACTTAAAAATATAATTCAAAAACCAACTTGTACAGTGAATTATCAAGGTTTTTTCTGTTATGAAGATAACACAAAACTATATTATTAACAAAATATAATGACTTAACTTATTTTTTTTTTTATTGGACACCCTGTATATTATACCACCAATAAAAAGAGCTTTACAAAAATACTACATATTATTATGAACTTTTTAATTAAAAAAATAATAGAAATAATTTCCATTATATCTACAGTCTAAGCTTAGTTCTGTAGCATACAACACCTGTAGGTAGGTATAGTGGAAATTACATATAATATCTTTCAGATTTAAATGGTCATATTTCCGAAACTTTTAAAGATAGATTTTTTTATCTTTGGACAAACCACGAAGGCTTAAAGCCTAAATACTAACGTACCGTGGGTGTCTTAAGCGAGGTAAGAGGGAGTTTATTGACACGGGACTTAAATACTTGAAGATTTGGGGGCAAGGAAAGACCTCTGCGGGCAGCAGGTTCCACAATCTGAAAACTCTAGGGAGAAAAGAACGAACAAAGTGAGAAGTTCGGGGCCTGTCCAGTTGGACCTTATAGGAATGCATATGCGCGGAATCACGAGTTTCTCTGGAACCGTGAGTGGAGGAACTATACTGGACAATTCTTCAGAGCAGAAGCCATGGAAGTACCTATAAAAAAACGATAAATACCCCACAGCCCGACGATGGGCAAGAGAGGCAAGCCTTTCTGTAAGTGAAGGATCATTAATGAGACGAATAGCTCTTCTTTGAATAGAATCAAGAATGCTTAGGGTTGTGGGGGACGCCATGCCCCAGATATGGGGACAATATTCCAAGGGAGGTCGAATTTGGGACACATATAAAGTGTATAAATTAGAAGCGGAAAAATACTTCTTCGCTCAAAAGAGAAATCCAAGCTTTTTGAAGCTGCCGTGGCTATAGATACAATGTGTTTATGCCAGTTAAGGTTACTTTCAAATGTGACGCCCACAAGATTGAAGGTGTCTTAGCTCTGTAAAACTTGGCTGCTCATAAATAGAGGATGAGTATTTGATGACTCTTTTCGCGACAAGAAACATGATTGTGTTTTGGATGCATTAAAATGGACGAGATTTTTGGCGCCCCAATCCAATATTAAATTAAGATCCTGCGAAAGAGATATCTGCATCGCTCTGCGTTTGTTTTCCAAGTCAGGTTTAGTGATGGGTTTAGGAACCTGAAAGCTGGAGTGAAGGGTACTATCGTCGGCGAAACTATGAATGGAATTAGTTGTGGACGAGAGAAGGTCGTTGATGTGAAGAAGAAACAATGTTGGTGCCAGAACTGAGCCCTGAGGGACTCCAGCATTTACTTGGTGAAAGCTTGAAGAATGGCCGTCCACAATAACTGATATACGTCGATCAGATAAATAACTAGGGAGCCAAGTACAGAGTTTGGTTGAAAGAAAATACGAGGGAAGTGTATTAAGAAGTGCGGCATGCCAGACCTGGTCAAAAGCTTTGGATATATTAAGAGCAACGATCTGGGACTCACCTAGAAACTCAAGAGACTTATTCCAACAGTGTGATAAATAAATTTTGTGTTTTCAGATTTATCAAATATGGTATTTTTGTAAAGCTCTTTAAAATACCTTTGTAATGGTGGTATAATATACAAGATGTCCTATTTAAAAAAAAGTAGGTAATGTCAATATATTTTGATAATAAAATTGTTTCGTGTAGTCTTCATCACAGAAAAAAACTTGATAATTTCACTGTACAGGGTGTGCAAAATTGGGCGTTTTTTTGGACTATCTCAGTTATTACTAGTTTTATTAAAAAACTAATATAGGTGTTTTGTGCTCGATTTTGGAGAAACTAAAAATGGCGTAGTCAGAATTTTAAATAAATTATTTATCTAAGAGATACGAGGGGAAATTAAAAAATGTCGTTTTTGATGTGACCCTGTTTATTTTATTAGTAGAACTTTTTACCAAATATATATATAATAGTATCATTATCTTTTATATTTTTTTAATTATTTGAATTTTATTACTTGTTTTTGTGGTGCGCACCCCGAATGCAAAACCTTCTATTACAATAATATTTTAAATTATTAATTTATTTAAAATATTACTGAAAAAGAATAGAACTATTTAAGATTTATACTAACTTTAATGCACTTTTAAAAGTATAAACACAATTAACAAACATTAAACGTACATACCTACATATGTGTATGCTCACCACTAAAATGTTTTAGTTTTTTTTTAAATATAATTATATAGGATTAAACCTTGTTTAAGCCTGTTATTTCTAAAAATAAAATTTATTTTAAAATTTAAACCGACTAAATTTGAAATAATATGTCAACAAGAACGCTATAAATACAAAAGAATATTACCTCTTTTAAAAAATATGTTACAGGCTAGGGGGCTTTAAAAAAATATATAAAAAAACAATAATGATATTACACCTGATAATGTAATGGTATCATCCCCAAATATCTAAATTTAAAAAGTTAAAAGACAATTTAAAAGAAAATTTGGCTCTTTTAAAAAAACACACATATTTTTACTGTGGTTATCATCTAAAATGTATATTAAGGTTAGTAAAAATCATAAACATATCCTCATTAATATATTTAATTATTAATTTAAAATAATTTTATAAAAGAAGGTGATTATACGGGGTAGGCTCAAAAACAAATAATAAAATTTAAATATTTAAAAAACTATAAAAGCTAATAATACTATGCTATATATATGTATTATATATATATATATATATATATATATATATATATATATATATATATATATATATATATATATATATATACATATATATATTTGTCTACGCCAATTTTAGCTTCTCCAAAGTTGAGCCCATAACACTAATATCAGTTTTTTAATAACTCTAGTATTAACTGAGATAGCCCATTAAAACGCCCAATTTTGCCCACCCTGTACAAGTTCAGATTTCTATTATATTTTTAATTTAAGAAATTAAAAAGTTATAGACATCTAAAATGTGATCAAGTTAGATTGGACGCACTGTACAAATAAACGGCTGTCTGAAATATATGAGTTAACTATTGAGTTTATCATCGTATTGCTTCGCATAAGTATTGTTTACGATCCTCGATTAAAAGATATCGCCTCGATGTAGGTAACAAGTATTGCCGTTAGTTTAAAGCATCATAATCCTTCATCGGTTCGTGCATCTCAGCGACCACAGACCCACACATCGCGGGCTGAATTGAGTTGTATTAAAGAGAGAAGCGGACAATATGGCGGCGTCCGTAGAAATAAATAAAATGCGCGACTCTGCATCTACGACACGGCCAAGACATAACTCCTTTCAGGCCGATGGAGACAGAAGAATGGATCGAAGACACGAAGTTGGTATAACAACCCGGAGCAACAATGATAAAGTGGATATTGTCCAACAGTCCTGGGAAATAATTGAATACGCGTTGAGTTATTGGTCATATATGCATACTATCTTAAATATGATGTATATTTAGGTTATCTATACTAATATATGGAGGCGTCACATTTGAAAGTAACCTTAACTGGTATAAACACATTGTATCTATAGCCACGGCAGCTTCAAAAAGCTTGGATTTCTCTTTCGAGCCAAAAGTATTTTCCCCTTCTAATTTTTACACTTTATATGTGTCCCAAATCCGACCTCCCTTGGAATATTGTTCTCATATCTGGGGCATGGCGTCCCCCACAACCCTAAACATTCTTGATTCTATTCAAAGAAGAGCTATTCGTCTCATTAATGATCCTTCACTTACAGAAAGGCTTCCCTCTCTTGCCCATCGTCGGGCTGTGGGGATTTATCGCTTTTATAGGTACTTCCATGGCTTCTGCTCTGAAGAATTGTCCAGTATAATTCCTCCACTCACGGTTCCCAACAGAGAAACTCGTGGTTCCGCGCGTATGCATCCCTATACGGTCCGACTGGACAGGCCCCGAACTTCTCACTTTGTTCGTTCTTTTATCCCTAGAGTTTCTAGATTGTGGAACCTGCTGCCCGCGGAGGTCTTTCCTTCCCCCAAATCTTCAAGTATTTAAGTCCCGTGTCTTAAGACACCCACGGTACGTTAGTATTTAGGCTTTTAGCCTTCGTCGTTTGTCCAAAGATAAAAAAGATGTAAAGTTTATAACTTTGTTTGTGGGTTTGTTTGTTTGAAGCTGCTAATGTTCCGAAGTACCTACTACAACTATCGTAAAATTATTTCACAGTCAGAAGGCTACACTATTCAGGAGTGTTATAGGCTATATTTTACTATGATTAAACAAAAGTTCAGATTAACGCCCAACGAAGTGGGCACGGGTCGGCTATCTTGGATAAAATTCGATATTGACGTTACTATTCTCAACGGATTATGATGCGGTTTTCTGTAATAGACAGACGGATTTAAGAGGATATATATATATATATATATATATATATATATATATATATATATATATATATATATATATATATATATATATATATACAGGGTGTTATGGAAATACTTTAATATATTTAAACCCCAAAATCCTTGTGTAAAAATAAATTGAATAAAAATTATTAAAAATGGCGGACCACCATAAATAACAGTGATAATGAACCCCAAAATTTTACGATTAAAAAGCAAACCCGCTACTGACCAGCTCTTTAAATCCCTTTAAATACATATGTTTACCTTCTGTCGCTGTCAAAAACAGCTGAAAGCAGTTATAACACGTGGTTACGTCAACAAGCTTGAGAAAAGTTGCCAAATTTATTTTGTTCTTTACCAGTTTATCTATGGGTTTTGCTGTTTCAATTCGATCAAACGAAAAACTTACATGATTACACAAATTATCCTTTATTACGCTACTAGGTTGTTCCAGCGTATAATGAATGTAAAGATTACTTTTTCCACAAATCAAGTACACTTTTTAGGTGGTTAATTACTTTACACACTTTTTAAACACTGCGACGCGACACGTATGCGCACAAAGAATTGAAGTAAAATACACAAAACGGTATTTTTATTGCAAAACACTATTAAAACAAATTTTACTGCGTTTTTAAATAAAGTTTTTGTTACATTTAGCTTTTCTTTCATCAAAATTAAGAGTTGACAGACGACAGGTGGTTTACACAAGATCGTTTGACTAGGTAAGGTTGCCTCATTACGTCACATATGTACCGCACTGCTGGTTCCTTGGCGCCAACATAGCAAACAAAGAATAATCATTGTTAAATAATTTATTAATAGAAATAAAGAAGTTACGGTAACAACTGGAATTAACAGTATTTAAAAGTATTTCTTTAATATTGACAAAAAACACAAACTACACTGTTAAAAACTTCATTAAATAATGAGCAAAATACATATGTGACGTATGGTCCGCCATGTTGCAAGGCTTACGAGGCAACCTTACCTAGTCAAACGATCTTGGTTCACACGAGAAAAGAGTACAAAAGATTATTCCCTATGAGACAAATGTACAAAAAAACTACGGTAATTGTACAGAAAGTGTCCGCAACTCCGATTTTAACCAAATTTGGTATGTTGGGTTTTTGGGGCGCTGATCACGAATCTGAACGAAATTTTAGTCGGAAATGTTTGGTTTCAGAGATAATCATCATCAAAGTTGGTATTTAAACTAACCTTGTTTTCACCATTATTCCCCCTCTTTTTGCACACAATTCTTGATTTAAAGCTAAAGTGGCCCACAATATTTGATTTTCACCTTTTAAAACCCCGTGTTTCTATGTTTTTTACACCTTTTATCAAATAAATTGGGAAGGGTCCCTTTAAAAACGTTGCAACCGTGCATTCACTGCTCCACCGCCTCCACCATATTCTGCTACCATTAAAAACGATTGAAAGCGAAGCTATGCAATTTAATTCAAAAAAGGTGTAAAATACGTAGAAGAATGAGGTTTTAAAAGGTGAAAATCAAATATTGTGTACCACTTTAACTTAAAATCAAGAATTGTATGCCAAAAGAAGGGGGAATAAAGTGAAAATGAGGTTAGTTCAAATGCCAACTTTAATGATGGATATCTCGGAAACAAATGTTTCCGACTAAAAATTTTTTCAGATCCGTGATCAGCGCCACAAACACAGGTGTTTTTACAGTTTAGATGTTTTTTGCAAGAAATTTATTGCAATTTATTCTAACATTTTTGCAGTTTGCACGTAACTGGGTTTATCAATTTATTGAAACTTGTAAGTTCAATTCTTTTTAAACCTTTTTCTTTGTCTCATGTTGTTCTGGTTATGGGCGATAAAATGATACTTACAGCGAATTCTTTTGGTTAAACTAGGTGCTTTCAATTTAATTAGGTTTTTTTAATCAAAATTTTTTACTACAAAATGCAGGGTTTGTTTTTTCTTTTGATAATTCATAAAAGCTTGATGTCTAGGAACTTATTACCGTGGGTATAAAAAGTAGACGGCATATTTAACATACCTTAGGGATAAAGGAGCCGAAGTGGACATTTTGGGGCTTCTTCAGATGTACGGTTACAAAATGCTTGAAACAATTACTTTGTGTTGCTATATTACTGTACATCTCATTGGTACGGAAGAGAAGGGAAGTTTATGGTGAAAGTGTAAAGAGTGTACTCGTGAAAATAAAAGTACTTTCCAGCCAAGAAAAAAATCCTAGCCTTCTAAAAGCTGTTGTAGCTCTAAATGTTATTTAAGGTTATTATTTAATGTAACGCCTACGCCGCTCATAAGTAGATAATAAAAATTGGTTAACTTTTTTTTATGCCGGTATATTATTGTCCTCTATTGTGTGCTTTGAAATCTACGATAAAATGGTGGTGCCCTCTGGATAACATTATTCAGTCGTTAAATGGGTTTAACATCTAAAAACCTGGCACCCACGGTACTTAGTACTTAGCTTTTGTGCTACTAACATGGACTGCCATAAACATAAAAAAACTAAATATACTAAATGTACTAGATGTAGTACAATTGTACAGCTGAACATCACAAATTCGCGTTGTTGTTGTCAAGGAAGCCGGCATGATTTAACTGACCAATAAGAAGGCTTCCTTATTATGCAAGGTTACAGAAAGACGAAATTCGCTTGCCCTGGTTTGCGTTTTAAATAATATTGCGAAGAATTTACCAAATTGTGCGTTTATTAAGTTTTGCATCTTGTTTTAATTTACGTAAAATGCAACGAAATTCAATCGAGTTGACTGACATGGTTTTGTGTTATGGGGAAGCTAGGCAAAATGCTCGGCAAGCCGGGGAACTATGAAAGAGTTTGTTTATAGTGAACCCATTAACAGTTTAGAACAGTTGCGAAATCGTGTGGAACTAGCGGCTCAGCAAATAAGTAACAATGAAAACATTTTTGCGCGTGTGAGAAACAGTATGCAGCGGAAAATAAATGCATGTTTGGAATCAAACGGAGGGCATTTAGAACATATTCCGTATTGAAGGTAAATCGACCTTTATTTAAATATTTTTTGTTACAATTTATTTTGATATAAGGCTTTTAATAATTTTTTAAAGTAAATTTATAAAAAAATAGAATATAATAACATTTTACCTTTTTATTCTATTATGTATTTATATCGTTTATTGGGTATAAAATAGGACGTTTGGCAACATCGCAAACAAATAGGTCTACTGTCTGTGTTTATAGTCTTTACGTAACCAGGGACGTAGCAGATAGGTGAAAAGAAGGTATTTTTACAAATTGTAAAAAAGTTTGAATTAAACAAAAAAAGTACTCAGTGTGTCTCTACACTGTCCCAGGAGTCACCCATTTCAATATATTAAAGTATTTCCATAACACCCTGTATATATATATATATATATTAATATATATATATATATATATATATATATATATATATATATATATATATATATATATATATATATATATATATATATATATATATATATATATATATATATTAATATAAAAACATATACAGAAGTGTTTAAAAAATAGTTTACACTTAAAATTCAATACTACTTAACGAATTTTTACCATCTAGATGTTTACAAAATCGCTTAAATATAGAGATTTGCAAAATATTTATTCGTATCTCTCGAAAAATACATCATTTATATTTTCCCCGGGTACATGGGCGGGGCATGGCCCTCATGGCCCTCATGCTGCCCCCTGCTTTTGTGGCATCTTTCTGGAAAGCTTATGAAAAATGCTTTTTGTTGGTCATAAAACAGTTGGAGTTAAATCAAATACTACCCTAAAATTTTAGAAAAATCATACTTTATTATTCCTAAAGAGTACCAAAAACTATCCAGTTAAATTAAAAGAAAATTAATTAGAATTTATTTATAAATTAAAATAATACTTCCTGTAGAGCAAACCTGCCCCCATAGGAAGTTCTGATTAGTTGTGGTCAGTTTTCTTTCTGAACTTTTGTCAAGAAAAAAGTAATAGCAACTGGTCATTACTGTTTAGCGCTTGTACAATAGAACTAACCAGATCTTCTTATGGGGGTAAGTTAGCTCTACAGGGAGTAAAATTTTAATTTATAAATAATTAAGTATGATTTTTCTAAAATTGAATTAAATAAGCTTTTCAGGGAGGTGCCACAAAAGGGGTGTTGCCGTTTAAGATTTTAAAGTGACTAGTGGTGCAGCTTAAGGGGTTGGCGTCATTTATATTCCCGGGGTACTATAGAAACGGTATTTTGGTATTTTTTTGATACCTGCCGTGATCTAAAAAATATAGCCATTGTAAGTTTTTAAAAAAGCACTCTGTATATTAAAGTCAGAAAATTAATAATGTAAAATTTAAACTTTTAATCTGGTGTATTTAAAACTACAACTCGACCTTGTATTACTATGGAAACCTTTAAGGAAATTGTTAAATATCTGTTCCCTAACGTCGTGTATGTATGTTCGGGAAAAAAGTACTCACTTTTTTCTATGGGAAAAAGTTATTTTATGAAAAGTCACATTTTGGTACCTGTCAACAGGGATAAAATGTTAATTTTTCCTGTCATGGAAAAAATAGTCATTTATTATTCAAGGAAAAAAGATCTAGATTTAAGCTTAAGATTGTGAAGTCTACCGACGGGAAACAAAGGAAGACAATAAAACAAAAAACTAAAATTTTATTGTGTAAATGCGTGTATTTTATTTTTGTGTTTCACGTTTATACCCAATTTATACCTACTAGAGGCAGCATTGCTGTTCTGTACGAACAGTTTACGTGAGAGAAAAAGGTAATACTAATGTTTGTTAGTGAATGGTCCCCGATTAATAATAATAAGCCTAAAAGAGAAAAATTGACATTAAGAAAAAAACTAAATTGACTTTATGTTTTTAATAACTGTATAATATGTTCTATTTTAAACGACCTGAAATAAATAATACCCTCAATTAGCACATAAGCTTTGCTTAAAAGAAGACAAACCACTCAACGACTAGATATTTTGGTTTTCTCATTCATCGTTAGAAATTTCAACATGAGCCTAGCGTTTCTTTTTAAAGTCATTCACTAATGCGCTAAGTCATTCAGAAAGTCTTTCCTGTTACCTACGTTTGTTTTCGTAAGATGTTTTTTTTTCTTAAATGTAATTAAGCCATAGTTAAAGACAGAAATAGTACAGGTAGACATTATACAGGCTGCTAGAAATTCGAGGGCCACGATTACGATCTGGAAAACGGTAAAAGATACTGGGTGGTTAAATTGTTTTAAGAGTTTAAAATTTACAGCTGTTCCGGAATTATTCGGAAAAACCGAAATTTTGCGTAACTGATTTTATTTTTCTCTGAGTTTACTTAAAAAATAATTTAAATTAAATGTTACAATATCGTTGGCACTTTCTCTTCTCTACAAAAAGACGATATTTCCATATGACATTTTTTGCCGGCCATGTACATTTAATTTACTGGCATTGCTAACACTCTTTAATGGCAAGGCATTGGCAAAAAGGTATCAAAAAGACACGAAAGTGGACAATTGGCCGTTATCGGGCCACGTGTTGTAGATAACGTGATGGCATCCGTCATTAATAAGTTATGATGGAAAAATGCGTTTAGGATGATGGCATCCATCATTTATAAGTTATGCCAAAACATGCGTTTAGGATGATGGAAATTGGCAAAAAGATAACAAAAAGACACGAAAGTGGGCAATTGGCCGTTATTGGGCCACGTGTTGCAGATACTGTGATGGCATTCATCATTAATAAGTTATGATTAAAAAATGCGTTTATGATAATGGCATTTATCATTAAATAAGTATTACAAGTTTTATAAGTTAAAAGTCCCAAAAGTTAAATAACATATTTAGAATTTTGTAATCGAAAAAAATGAGAAAAAAAGGCAGGAAAACTTTATCATTAAAAAAAATAAATAATATAATTTTTATACAGTAACAATAAACCATAAAAAATTAAAGGTATGTAATAAATCCAAGGGACACTTACACTCAATTTTCAGATCCAAAACGTAGGGGAAATATTTTAAAGGAGTTAAATGTGAAAAAAAAACTATTAAATATATAAATTATTTTTTATTAACACGTCTTTAATGAGGCAACTCCCTAAGTTCATATTATTTTTTTAAGTAACTTCAAACTTAAAAGGGTTTACCCAAATGTTTACAGCTCCTAACAGTCTACTTGAATAACTCGCCTTCTCGATTAGCCATCACCAATTAATCACACAACACACACTAATTAGGTAATGAATACACCCAATTAGGTCTATTGAAAAACTCTTTTCTTTAAAAAAGAAACTAAAAATCTAGAAAACGACGTAGAAAACTATTGCACAAAACAAACAAACAAACAAAAGCAGTTTAATTTCTTCACCTGTCAAAATCGTCAAATCTTGTATTTCGGCTAAACGGGAAATTTGAATTTGTCACCTTCGGTCGAAATTAACCTAGCTAATTTTACCATCATTTTATTTTTATTCTTTTAAAAATAGATAACAAACATTTTGTTTGACCTAATTTTTATTTACATGATTTGTAACAATAAAATGTTATGAAAAGGTCATTACCTTTAAAGTATGTAAAAAACATAAAATAATGTTGTTTATAAATAAAACAGATCAAAAAAATTGCTCTAATGTTAGTTAAATACCAATGTTAATAATATGGTTTAAAAAGTATGAATATGCGTTGAAGGTTTGCCTTCAAAAATTCAATATTTATTTGACTGCAACAAAAAGGCATGCTTTACTTAATCAGCATTGGTATGCTGCCATTTTTGTATGCTTGCCGGCAATTCGCCTGCATGTAAAATTTATTGGCAATTATTTAGGGTTGACTTTTTAATGCGTATTAGATGTTGGCATAATATTGCCACCAAATGCCAATGCTTTACCATCAATGCCAATATGGAAAATGTATATTGCCGGCAAATAGTGTTTGCTGGGTTAATTCAAGATATTATGACGTTTCGTCTTTGAGCCGCCATCATCAACTTTGTTTTTTAAAATGAGCGAATTGTTAATTGTTTATCGTTGTTTACGTTTTACATTGTCGTGGAAGTCTGCACTTCGCGAAACTTTAAGAATTGAGTGTCTCCACCACAGCAACAATTAAATTTGTTCCAACTTGTTTTGACTTTTTCTTTGATCTTACCAACTTGAAATGAAAACACGAAGTACGCAGAACTATTTAAATTTTGTTGCTGCAACAATAACCAGGTTATTGGAATATTATGGAACTTTTGAAAACGTACAACATAAACAAAAAATTCTGTGTTGTTGCTTTGATGTATACGTACCTTTATGTTTAATTTAATGTGATTAATTGGTAACTGGATGTACTAATGAGATATATTGAAAATATAGACCGTTAATACTTTATAAAAAATTTTAGTTTTGGTTCGAGATCCGAAGAGAAAGCTACCACCCATCTGCAGTGGCGGCGCCAGGGGTGGGCGAGGTGTGGCGAGCGCCCAACCCAAATTGCTCTTGCCCAACTGTTGGCCCAACCTGCTAATTAAACGCAAAAAGTCATGTTCAAAAAACCATTTCATTTATATAAATTATTTAGTCAGCTCATATTCAAGTAATCCGAATTAGGGAATTCTTGAATAAATGATCTATGGTCGCAATATTAAAAATTACCAGTATGTTGTGCTATGTCATTAGAAACGAATTTTAGTGTAAAATTTAAATATACAATAAAATATCCTAACAATGGGTTTAAAAATTCCAAATTTTTTCCCTTCAGTTGTTACCTATTTAAAATTTTAATGACCAAATCTATATCATTTATTAACAAAATTAAATACAGTGATGTTATTAAAATAGTTACCACTTTGTCTTTTAAAAGGATTTTTTTTCAAATAGAAATGGGAGTCATGTAGAACCTGGTTTTAAAGGCCATTTAATTCTCTACTTAACGCCACTTTGTTTTTAACACGCTTTTATTAACTTGGGTTGTAACAATCTATCCATCTGTCTATCTATGTAACGGAATCTTTGAGCCTAATTTTAACCAACTTCCAGCTATTCGATTTCTTTGAAACTTTGCACACGTGTCAAGGACCGATGAAGATGCAATAATTTAAAAACAGTATCCCGTTATCTCTTTTTTGAATCGCCAGGAAAAAAATTCCATTATATTATAAAAACAACACCTAGGATGCCATCTGTTGGCAACATTTCAAACTTTGCTATTAAATGAAGAAGAAATTTTTAGTTTTTACACAATTTGGTTAGTTGCACCATTGGTGTTCAATTTTTATGAACAATAAAAATATAGGGTTAGTTGCACCAGAGTAGTAGAAACTAAAAAATGAAAAATAATTAATAGTTTAAAAAAACTAAAAAACACGCTTTTATATGCAACCGAACTAAAAATTAGAAAATAATTTTTCATTAAAAAAAATATTGTCATTTCATAGTAAAAAGCGTGGGGTGATAAATATATTAAATGTTATAATTATTATATTTGCAAATATCTATGATGGAAAAGTTATGAAAAAATAGTAAAATGCACCCCACGCTTTTACTATGAAATGACAATATTTTTTTAATGAAAAATTATTTTCTAATTTTTAGTTCGGTTGCATATAAAAGCGTGTTTTTTAGTTTTTAAACTATTAATTATTGAATATCAGCCCAGCCGTTCCACCGTTTGAAATTTGACTTAAATACCGTACAAACAGTGCGGCTTTATTGAAATTGGCTTGTAAGTCTAGAACGGCCTTGCCGATTTTCAAAAACAAAGTGGCGTTAAGTAGGAAAGGACCTTTAAAACGAGGTGCTACATTACCTCCATTTGTATTTGCAAAAAAAATTGTCAGTGACCCCTTGATACTAGACCGCGTGACCAAAATTATTTTATTGCCAAAAAGTAGCCTAAGTGACACCATTTTACACAAATTTTAGCCGATCTCGATATCTTGACCCATTTAAAAGTTAAGGGGAGAGAACTTTTAAAACCGCAATGTATATGTACAAAGCTAAACTTCAAACGCCTGTAACTCTAGAACGACTGGACCAATTTTTAAACGTAAAATGATAAAGAAAAGAGAATCGAAAGGCCTTTAAAACAAAGTGCCACATTTTCCCTCTTTCCATTTGAAACAAAAGTTGCTAGTGCCTTCTAAACCAAAATTATTTTTATGTCAAAGAGTTTAGAGACCTTCTTTTACCCAAATTATACCCGATCTCAATAACTTGTCCCATTCAAAAGATAAACTCTCTTTTAAGAATATTACTGTATATATCACTAAAGGTGGTAGTAAGATATTTTTGGTTTACACAGCATACTAAGCAAAAGCAAAAAAACAAATATTTAATTTTTTCTGTGGCCATTATGCTGTAGCTTAACTTTTTAAATTGATCTTACACATAAAATTTTGGTCATTTTGGTCATCAACAGGCTTTACACCCATTAATACCGCCCTATAGTGAAAGAATCTTTAAAAAAATTATTGGGTTTTTACCTTCTTTAAGACATACAATAAATACAACTTTTTAACTGATAGGGATGTGCAAATTTTCGTGAGATTTGATGCGAAAATGTTGCCACATTTTTTACCCAATTTGCGATGATTGCAGGTTAGAGGAGGTTTTTGTTTTCAGTTTCTGAGACCTTAAAAATAAACTTCTAAAATATTTCTACTGAATTTTAAAATGCCCTGTATTCGTATAATTACAATATTGCGCTGAACATTTTACTGCCCACCCTCTAAATTTCTTAGCCGCCACTGCCCATCTGCTTACCGAATAAAAATTATTTTTTTTATTAAATATGGTATGTAAATAAAATTATTGCAAAGGGATTGTTTAGAAAACCATGCCTAAGGTTGTATTTCCTTTAATAAAAATATCCTTAAAATTTTTGACCCTGTATGTATGTTGGTCCGTAAATTTTATTTTAAATTGGTGCAGATTTTCTTTGGCCCTACCACGAGATCGTTTCCCGTAGCGCAGACATCCGGAAAAATTCTGGCAAACCGGATATTGGAAATGCGATATTTATTAGATTTTTAGCAGCACGAATTTCCTACCAAATATCAGGAGTTGTTCAATAAAAGGATTTTCTCGATTACTTGAAGGGTTATTAATTTTATAGATTTACGGTAAATAGTTTTTGCATCGCGTGAAAACAAGAATTTGGGTCGTTTAGAAGAAAATCTAATTTTTATGAAGAAGAGCTTAGATAATTTGTTGTCTTGTTTAAACATTGTTTAAAAAAATAATACAATAATTACATACCTTTAAAGCGCATGATAACTTAAAGGTACATAAAAAGAAAAATCTAGCACTTTTTTATAGGTTCACTTATGTATCCCTACACGGTCCAACTTGAGAATCTCTTAACTTTCTACTTTTATTTTTTTATCTTTTTAATGTCAACCATACTGCTTCCAACCTTAATATATTTATGTCCCGTGTTAAAAAACTTACTTTTAGTTCACTTAAGACCCATTGTCCAGGCGCGCAATTGGAATTTTTAAATTATTTAACATAAACACTAAGGCTTTGAGGCTTACAAGAGAAAAAATATATAAAAATTTTGGTCGAAAGCTTTAGATATATCAAGAGCAATGACTCACCTAGAAACTCAAAGGACTTGTTCCAGTTGTGTGAAACGAAGGAAAGAAGATCTGCTGTAGATCTCGTGTGACGAAATCCTTATTGCCTGTCATGTAAGATTTTATGTTTTTCTAAATACCTAAGAATTTGCGAGTTAATGGATTTCTCCATTACTTTACAAAGCATTGAGAGGAGTGAAATAGGTCTATAGTTGGATGGAAGAGATTTAGATCCTTTCTTGGGAATAGGCTGGAACCGCGCAGCTCTCCAGTCTGGAAAAATACCTGCGTCATAAGAAATTCGAAAGAACCTAGTTAAAATAGGTGCAAGTTCAGGAGCACATTTTTTTAAAACGATTGCTGGTATTCCATCTAGCCCAGACGATTTCTTGCTGTTAACAGAAAAAAGGATACGCCTAATGTATTTTACCTTAAAAATAATATTGGGCATTTTGTGAGGAACTACTAATAAAATTAGTAAAAACCGCCATTTTTTAGACCTTTATAGATAAAACCGCCGGACAGGGGTTGCCTTCTTATAATTTAGCAATTCTGTTGGCCATTGTTTTGCCACTATCTAAATTTTAATAACGTATTTTTTAAGAAGATTTTTGTACGTTTTTTGATTTGTTTTTAGGTTGTAGATTTTAGCTCTTTATAACCGGCAGAAACGTAGCTTATAAAAATTAAAATATCTGTTTCACAAAAATTTTAATAGTAAAAACGTAAGTAGGTATATAAACTGTGACCTATATGATAATTATTTATCTTACAATTAATTTGTGCGTAATAAGACGAGACAACAATGATAAAGTGCATATTGTAGAGCATGCATCCCTGGGAAATAATTGAGCACGCGTTGAGTTATTGGCCGTAAATGCATAATATCCCAGATATGATGCATTAGATTACGTGATTAAGCAATAGGCGGTTCATCAGCTAATCAATCTCAATTTAGCCAGTTGCCTGGAAAATTTCTTGATTAGCTGTTCATCCAAATTATGTAAAGCATATATTGTCATTATTGTCTTTGCTATATCTACAGTAGTTCTAGGTAAAATGGCGTCATTTTTAAGAAAATATATAAAATAATAAATTGTAAAAAGTTCTGCAATAAAGAGGAGCAAAATATATACAGTGAGAGTTAGACACATACGGATTTTTTTATTTCTAAAATTATTTAAATTTTTTTATCAATCACCTCTGGTTACAAAGTAACCTAAAATTCAATTATGATAACCCGCTCATGGGCGTCTGTTGGGGGCATAAATATTAAAAATTAAATTAAATAATAAAAAATTAGGTTGGTAGGCTCTATATCCTAAATATTTATTTAAAACGTTGTTTATAATTAAATTTTAGGTTGAGCCGAAAATTTTGTTTTTTTATCGTATGATAAAATAATTTTGACCGGAAGCCCTTGACCCTATCTTTAGAGTTTGCAACTTTGTCATTATAGAAAGTAAAATTTTTATATAACCTAATAGACCGGTGCCAAAGACTTTAAAAAAGTAAAAAGTGAAAAAAATATAGTAGGGTAAAACCCACTGAAAAAGGTAGAAAATAGGTATTACAAAATTTGTTGGAAAAATAAATTCCACTCGATCTGAGGTCGGGAAGGGGTGGGATGGGACGGGGGAGGGGGTTAAAGTGTAAAATACGGCTTTTTCAGTTGTTTGGTTAAACTACAAGCTTAATAAAAAAGTTAAAATATAAAGTTGTATAGGCAATGTAAAGTTACAATTTTTGTATTTAGCTCTTTTACGTAACCTCACAATTTATGTAAAAATTAAAAAAAAACAAGTTTTTGGTTTTTTATTTTTATCTTTACAAAAACAATTTTTACGAAATTTGGTGAAAACGTACCCACTGTAAGTTTTTGGTTCTAAAATTTTTATTTTTATAAATTTTTTTGACTTAATATTAAAAAAATATCCTTATTTTCAATCGAAAATTCAAGCGTCAAATTATCGGCATTTTCCAAAAAGTCAAATGCCGTTTTGTTCGTTAAAATCTCTACTTTCTATTGGTGTAAAAACTACCCATATAACATTTTTTGCCGGTCATGTACATTTAATTTACTGGCATTGCCAACACTCTTTAATGGCAAGGCATTGGCAAAAAGGTATCAAAAAGACACGAAAGTGGGCAATTGGCCGTTATTGGGCCACGTGTTGCAGATAATGTGATGGTATCCGTCATTAAAAAGTTATGATGAAAAAATGCGTTTAGGATGATGGCATTCAGCATTAATAAGTTATGATGAAAAAGTGCGTTTAGGATAATGGCATTTATCATTAAATAAGTATTGCAAATTTTATAAGTTGAATGTCTCAAAAGTTAAATAACATATTTAGAATTTTTAATCGAAAAAATGAGAAAAAAGGCAGGACAACTTTATCATTAAAAAAATTACATAATATAAATTTTTATACAGTAACAATAAACCATAAAAAAATAAAGGTACTTATGTAATAAAATTTAATAAAAGATAGTAAATCAAAAGAAAACACTTTAAAATGGTAAGTATTCAAGGGACACTTACACTCAATTTTCAGATCCAAAACATAGGGAGAAATATTTTAAAGGAGTTAAATGTCAAAAAAACTATTAAAAATATATAATATTTTTTATTAACACTTCTTTAAAACTTTTAATAAGGCAACTCCGTAATTTCATATTATTTTTAAAGTAACTAAAAACTTAAAAGGTTTTAAACAAAATGTTTACAGCTCCTAACAGTCTACTTGAATAACTCTCCTTCTCGACTAGCCATCACCAATTAATCACACAACACACATTAATTAGGTAATGAATACACTTAATTATGTCTATAAAAAACTATTTTCTTTAAAAAAGAAACTAAAAAGCTAAAAAACCACGTAAAAACAATTGCACAAAGCGTTCAAACAAGTTTTTTTTCATCAGTCAAAATCGTTAAATTTTGTATTTCGGCTAAGCGGGAAATTTGAATTTATCACCTTTGGTCGAAATTAACCTAGCTAATTTTACCATCATTTTATTTTTGTTGTCTCAAAAATACATAATAAACATTTTGTTTGACCTAATTTTTATTTGCATGATTTGTAACAATAAAATGTTATGAAAAGGCCATTTCCTTTAAATTATGTAAAAAACATAAAATAATGTTGTATAGCTGCCATTATAAATAAAACAGATCAAAATAATTGGTCTAATGTTAGTTAAATACCAATGTTAATAATATGAATATGCGTTGAAGGTTTGCCTTCAAAAATCCAATATTTATTTGCCTGCAACAAAAAGGCATGCTTTATTTAATCAGGATTGGTATGCCGCCTTTTTTGTATGCTTGCCGGCAATTCGCCTGCATGTAAAATTTATTGGCAATTAAGTGTTTATTTAGGGTTGACTTTTTAATGCGTATTAGATGTTGGCATAATATTGCCACCAATTGCCAATGCTTTACCATCAATGCCAATATGAAAAATGTATATTGCCGGCATATAGTGTTTGCTGGGTATACATTAAAATAGTTTGTCGGTTAAGTTACTGGTCACCCTGTATGTATGTAGGTAATTTGATTGAAATTGATGAAAACTTTCATGTCGATTGGTGCCTAAACGGTGGGGTTTATCGACTTTAATAAAAAGTACCTTATTTTTTAAGTTTTTGATTGTCTATCAAATGGCGTGCCCAGCTTTACGATATCTATAAAAATAAAAGAGTTATGATGTTTGTAAATCAATTGTAAGTTTCAGGTAAAGTGCCCTCTGGAAGTAATAAACAAAAGTACTTTTATATTAAAATTATTGAATTTGCAAAGCTTGATTCATGTGCCAAATGTCAACTAGATTGGTTAAGAAATAAATGCAATATTGCGAAAAAACAAAAAAATAATCTTTTAACCCCTGTAACTTGGTAACCATTGAGATTTCGACATTTTCTCAAAGGACTTACTAACATTTTTTTTTATTGCAGAATGACCCCTTAAAATTTCTCAACGCATTTTCGTACACCCTGTATATTTTAGCATGCAGATCTCTGTTTATTTAAATTTATGGGCAAACGGCACTACACCATATTTTTTGTCTTTTACAAAAACCCATTTTAAAGCAAATGAATTATTGTTTTCAGCTGATTAATTTTTCTTGCTTGACACTAAACACAGGTCTTTATTATATTATCAAAAGTCTAGCCTTGTTTTCTATTTCAACAACATAAAAAAGATAAAGGATCTAAAGCAGTTGGCAGGCCATTTGTTTACAGAATGACGTCTACAAGGACCAAAGAAAAGAAAGTAATACGAGGTAGCCGCTTTATAAGTAAATTATCATCTTTTGTAAGCCGCTACCAAAACTACACATTTTTGATACTGGAAAAGATAACGCTTGGATTTACATATTGTATAAGATTTTTATGTTGTCAATGAAACCCCAGGATGTAAATTATGAGCCAGGCAATAGAGGTTTGACTTTTTATTTTCATATTTTGTTTTATTCTAATTCTTAAAACTTTTTTCTTTTTAAGCCATGTAATGTTTATTAACGTTTATTTCAAAACGACCCATTCTTATTACCTTAAAAATAGTATGCTATAATCACATATTTTAATTTTTAAATATTGTAAAGTTGATATTCACACACTTATTTTTTTTAGGATTTATACCAAATATAAATTTGTTTGTCGTTCTTTCTCTTGTAGGTTTAAAACTATGGCTGGCAAAAACCGAAAAGAAAAACAAAACCGGTTAACCGAATATTTAAAAACCGGTATTAAAAACCGGTTTTAAAAACCGGTTTTTAAAACCGGTTTTTAAAACCGAAAAACCGAAACCTGTTTTTAAAACCGAAAAACCGAAAACGGTTTTCAAAACCGATACACAAAACGGTCTTTAAAATCGAAAACAAAAACGGTTCTCAAAACCGAAAAAGCATTTCTAAACCACAGTTAACAGAAAATCGGAGAGTAATAATTCTCTATTAATCGTTTTTGCGTTGATTACGGATTTGCCCATGAGCTGTGGTGTTAAGTGATAATCATTATTCATCATGGAATATTCTTTAAAAGAAATTGGTTAAATATAAATAAGAATAAAAATATAACATCCCTGTTAATAAAATGCAAGATTCTAAAAGGTGATGTCAAAATTCCATACATACATACATAATTTATTTTTTCCTGTTTATTTAAAATTGGTATTCTATTTTCGGTGTTTTTTCTTGGTTTATTGGTTAATTAAAAAACAGAAAAAGAAAAGTGGTGATTTTTAAATTTTAATTTAGTGTATTATTATAGTAAATTGTAGTTTTTATATAACCAAAAACCGGTTAACTGAAAAACCGGTTCCGGTTGCCAGCCCTATTTAAAACCTTCTTTCTTTAAGTTTGTTCCAGCAGAATGTAGGAAACATGTTAGCAACAATCGTAAAACGCAGAAATTGTTACAAACATTAGTCAGAAATGTTGGCAACAGTTTTCTGCTGGAACAAAAATAAACAAGGCGTGCATACTGCTTATACGTCAATACAAGAAAGGTTATGTTAAAATTGTCAGCAATGTTTGAAGAAAGTTTGCAAACTTTTCAAACAGTTTCCAACATGTTTTCAACATCTTAAAACTACTGCTGGAACAACAAACAATTGTATAATGTTAGAAACATGGCACTACTGGAACGACAAATTTGACGTGCGCAGAATCAGAACGGTTGCAAACATTTCTGACTGCCTACTGGAACAAACCTTTTATCTTATATTTTAGAAGCCTTGTTCCAAAATGTACAATCTTCAATATTATCTATAATAACAAAGAATCTTTAAACTAATTATAATGCATTTTCTCTTAAAATAAAAATAGTCGATTTTTTAACTTACCCTTATGATATACAGTGTGCCTACGTAAGTTGGCGTCATAAGGGAAACTTTTTATTATTATTTTGATGAGAAAAAGTTATTTTTAAAAAAGTTCTGCATGGTCCAAAATCTAAAACGCCACCATCAGATATCAAATTGTGAGGTTTGACCAAGACGTATATTTTGCTCAAGAGAAAAGTACCTACTATTTTTGATATTATTTTAAAATCTATAAAAAGAGAAGATTTTGAGAAATAAAAAATAACTAAATTTGAACATAACTGCGTTGTCCACTATTCTTGTTTTTATAAAAGTAAATTTAAAAAAGTTTATTTAAAATTCTGTGATGAAATTTATAAATATGAAATGTTAAGGTTTAATTTGGCTGCGGTCTTTGTTAAAATGGGAGATTAATTTAGCTGATCAGTGGCGGCGTGAAACGCATTCTAGCTAATATTATTGACAAAAAATGTACGCTACTGACTTTTCTTGCAAATTTTATATTTTTTCGGATGAAAGATCCAAAAATGTAACTTTTTTATTTTCTTATATTTTACGTAGCTCGCTTAGTTTTCCAAAAAAATCTGCTAAACTTCATATTTCTCGACCTTCCAAAAAACATTAGGGTATTTTTTAACGTGATAACGTCTTATAATTTGATGGATCCGGCTGCACGCACAAAAAACATGACCCAGCGGCGTTCCATTTAAAGCTTGAAGTGCAAGCGAGAGCGCGAAAGTGGCACAATCGGCCTCCGCGTTCGGCAGCGTTCGACATCTGTTTCTCTCCTTCTTTGAGCGGTTCGCCTGCTATACAATCATACATTTACGTGTTTTCGTCAAGTAGGAATTGCAGTAAAAAGTGAATGTGGTGTAAATTGTTTAATTCTATTTTGAAAAATGAAACCATTCCATCAGTATTTTCTTATGACGTTGTCACGTTCCACTATCGTCAGTAAACCGACTTTGCGGACAAACGATTTTTTCTTTTTTAAAAATTAAGTTTTGTAACTTCTTGTATGCAAGTATGTAACAACGAAAACAAATACTTAATTAAATAACGTTTATATCCAGTCTAACAAATTTTACTAAAAAAATTGTTTTAGAAATTTTCAAGTTTTTTGAAGAGTTTAACACCCTCTATCTTTGGAACGATAAATTTAAAGACTCATGTTTATATTAAGTTTTTTTCATAAAAATGGCTCAGGAATACGCAATTCAATTTTTCTTACCGCAATTAGGAAACACCCTATACAGGGTGTCCGGGAAAATGTGGAAAATCTCTCGCACACGTATGGAACAGATGAAAATAATACGACAAGTTCCTATAAAATTTTTCCGTTTAAGCCTCCCCTGCGGAGATATGATCCCCTAAAGGGGGCAGCTAGAAATCGATTTTTCGTGAATAACTTTTAAAGGGCTATGTTTAATTTGATAATATTTTAGTACGATGCATACTAGTAAAGACCTCTTAAAATAGTGCCCTTGAAACTTATGTCGCTTCTTTAGTTTGCCAGGGACGGACTAGTTTTTGCACATTATTGATAATATTTTTCAAGCCCTGTATGGTGAAGACACAAAAATATGTTTTTGGGTAGTTTAAACCTTTTGCTAAAAAAAGGTACTCTTGTTTGACATCGATAAAATGAACCGTTTTCGAGTAAAAAATTATTTTAACAATAAGAGTTTATTTTTGTTTAATAATACAATATTTTATTTTCGATGTAATTTGTAATTTTTGATTCAGTATTGAAGTCCTCTCGTAGCAGGTCCTCCTCCTTTAGGGGATCATATCTCCGCAGGGGGCTTAAACGGAAAAATTTTATAGGAACTTGTCGTGTTATTTTCATCTGTTCCATACGTGTGCGAGATCCCACATTTTCCCGGACACCCTGTATACATCGCGCAGGCTTGATGCGTTTAATTGACTTTTAGTATGTTGAATACTAGGAGGTAGAAATTAGGCAAATAATATCCGCATGTAAACATTCCGGACAGAATAATCCATCGCTTTGTTGTTGCTTTAGAACGCCTTCTTTTCATGAATTGGCAAAAATTCCCCATGGACGTTTTGGTGTGGCACGACGTGTGTAGCCCTACTAAATTCTTCCAGGTTTGTTTTAGAACATATTTGGCAGAAATACAGGATGTTTCACAACTTATCCGATAAATAAAAATAATTTTTGCATTGTCAAATCCCTATCTAATTGAAGGATAAATACCGAAGGTGATTTTTTACTGTAAAACTTGATATTATCCATACGAAATGACCATGACATAAAATATTTTTTATTTATTTACGCAAAAACCGTACATCAAATAACAAAAGTCAAGAGACCAAATTTGTTCCAAACCTAATGGGAATTTTAAAAGGTATTTTTATTTTAGAAAAATGCAGTGGCGTACCATTTTTCTATTAAAAATTATTTACCTTTAACCTCTCATGGACGACACTGGTAAATTTATATTTTTGTCTTGTGTACCAAAAAATGTTTTCTGGTGTAGGTCTTGCAAATTTTTAAAAATACCTGAATTGGTTTAAAAGTTATTACAACCAAAGGAAACTTTTTAACAATTTTAATACCCCGTAGTTCAAAAAATAGGACGTTTAGAACATTTTTATATAAAGTTTTTTCTTTTTTTTATTGTAGAATAAGCCCTTTAAGTTTGTCGGATAAGTTGTGAAACATCCTGTATTATTTAGGAACAAAGGATTAGTTATACAGTGTGTCCCAAGATAGGTATTACATAAGGACAAATGGACCAAAAATTTTAGAATTTTAAAACGAAAGTTTGGGAAAACTGGTCGCATGGTCCAAAACTAATAAATACAAAATTTTACTTCAGTTGGTATTATACAGGGCGAGTTATAACTAAAAATGTGAAAATGACCAAGAGTAAAGTACCTTTATTTTGAAAAATAGGACAAAATTGTATAAGAAAATTTTGTAGAGGGTTAAATTTTATGTCTAAATTTAAAGTTAAAGAATTCAAGTAAAAAAATATTTTTGTCAATGTTCTACATTATGTATTAACAGTTTTTAAACTACTTGCCTTAAGGCAGCGAATTTTAAGAAAATATTTGAAAATATTAAATTTTCTTTTAAATTTTGCTCCATCTTGCCCATTATTGAAGCAGTAATGCGTAATAAAAAAAATTGACAATTAATATTTTTTTTTACTTTCATGCTTTAACTTTTAATTTTGACATAAAATTAATTTCTCTACAACATTTACTTATACAATTTTGTTCCATTTTTAAAAATCAAAGTACTTTACTCTTGGTCATTTTTCATATTTTTAGTTATAACTCGCCCTGTATATTACCAATCAGTGTAAATTTTTTTATTTACTAGTTCTAGACCATGCGACAAGATCTCCCAAAAAGCAGTGGCGGGTCGCGGGTTTAAAAACAGGTGTAGTGCAGGAAGGGAAAAACGCGCATTCACCATTTTAGCAAAATTGAAAATACTCAACTATCAAAAGTCTAAGTAAAAAGTCTTAATATCTTAACTTACCTAAATTTTATATACCAAATCAATCCTTCTGTCTTTTAATGCAGCAAATTTATCAATTATATATTCATAAAATGGTTAAGTTTTTATCAGTTCCTGTAGAAGCTCCTTTTGAATTGAAATATTGGCCAAAGATAAAAGTATATCTTGGGATATAGTGTTTTTTAAGACAGTTTTTTAAACGCTTAAGACAAGAAAAACTCCGTCCCACTGACACGCTTGTCGACGATATTGTTAAAATTAGCGAAAAAAGTTTATACGCCTCGGTAAAAATGTCTTTATTTGCGCTAACTTGTTTCACTAACTGCTGCAATGAAATATTACTATAACTTTCATCAGCAAATATTAGGTCAATTTTATTTTTGAGCCGCTAATTTTTGGAAATGATTCGGCATATATCTCCAATAAATTCTGAAAAGAATCAGTGGGAAAAGTTTGGTTATACTGGTCAAACTTTGCAGTATCAGCAAGACAAATAAACTGTAGTTTGTAACAATCTTCGAATCTTACTTCCATTTCCATCAAAATATGATCTTATATTTCATAGAGAAGTGCTCTGTACTGTCCTTTAATTTCTTTCTGTGAAAAATCACGGTCGCTAATAATACTCAAACGGAAACAATCGAAATACTACGTGAAAACCAACGCAACGACCAAAACCTATACAATCTTTTTAAGGCTAGCGATTTACCAAGCAATACACCTGATACTTCCACCCGCGATATTGGCCACCGGCAAGTATAGCGTTGTCATGGCAACGGAGCGTCAAAGCGTAAACAAAACCCCGCATGAGGTGTATGCTTCGGTCCGTTTTATATTTGCAATACACTTGTTGCGTTGCCGACAGAGAAGGAAAGCGACTCGCGCCAGCGGTTAATTTATATGCTAGATTTTTCATGGCGAATTTTACAAATTATCCAGAAATGAGAAAAATGAATTGAATAATAGTTATATGTTTTTTTATGTTTTATTATTTATTTTTGGTAAAGTGGCACTTCACTTACTACACCTGAATAGCCGGCACTGCCAAAAAGACGTTTAAAAATTCAAAAATGTTTGGACCATTTGTCCTCGGGTAACACCTATCCTGGGACACACTGTACATATGTAGTCAATAAAAAAATAACAACGTGATAAGGCAAAATCTTTGGCACCTTTGTATGAATGACACATATTACATTTTAAACGTAACTAAAGCAAAACTAAACTGGTTCCCTATCCATGTGTATGTGTTAATACATTTAATCATGAAATATTGCATTTTCATGAATCTGTCCCCAGAGATCTATTGTGTCTACATCATTATTTCATTTTCCCTATGCAGTAGTAACGATATAACCCAATGGGGATTTCTTTAAAGACTTTTTCCATTATGTAATATTTAAGATAAAAGTTGCATTATAATACTTGACGCAACCCGATCATATAAAATTGACATTATTTATTTTTTGACATTTATAAGAAATAATATTAAAAATTAAAAAATTTATTAAAATTAGCTAAAGAGGATCCAAGGATCTGTGAACATATTTTATCACAAAAACTTTTAAATTTATTTATAAAGTTTTAATATTAGTATTTCTATAAAATTATCCAGTTTACTTTTAGTTTCTTAAAGGTCTTCATTTTTTACTTAATAAATAATATGTTTGACAATCCATTTTTTATGCAATACTCGCAAATTTTTAATCCTTAAAATTTTACCAGTACATAATCTTAAATAAGAATTTCCCACAAAAAGCTCTCTTTGTATATTGTCAAATAAGCCGTTTTCATGTAGTCAGGCTTTGAACATTAAAACTATTTTTTTAAATTTTGTTATTACTACATAAATCAATATTTAAATAAATTTAATACACATTTTTAAAGCAAAAAGAATGTCATACAAAAAAACCCATTTAAAGTAAGGTTTTCGCGATTTTTAAACACTCTGTAAATTATAGGCAATTTTATTATAGCTTTTAGCATTTTAGACAAAGCAAAAACCTTTATGATGAATAACTTTTTTCGAAATATTATATTTTTATAGATATAGTAGTATAGGAGGTTTTTGATATGTTGTTCTCCTTCCTCTTCCGGGTAGACCCTATGCTTTTTAGCCGGCGCGGCGGTAGTGGTTGCGTTTATTAGTTCGCATCCTACGTGACAGGTGATAATCCAAGTTTTTTTAAAACAGTTTAAGAAACCTTATTTTTAATTTTTTGTCTTTAGTTAGGTTTACCAAACATACTCTTTTTATTGCTAGACACTTTTATCGTTGCACAGTCGTCTTAAAACGATAATTTATGACCAATGTCTGAATTTTTTAACATATCATTGACAGCTCTAAATGCCAAGGTCACAGCTAGGCGCCAACGCAACCGCTACCGCCAGCCAGACAGCCAAGGATCTATCCGAAAGAGGAGAGGAATAACATATCAAAAAATCAGCCAACTAAAATTTTTATTGCCCCGACGCTAACTCCCGGACTATAGTTATGGCCATCCGTAGACACACTGCATATCCACAAATCAAAATTTCCATGCTTGTCATTTTTCACGAAAAATTATTAAAATTATTTCGGACCTTCTTTTTCCCAAATTTGGCTCTCAAAGTTTTTTTACAATTTCCTATAATTATTATATATATCCTATACTTTTAGATGACGACTATCTTGTTTTAATTTTTACAAATAAAACAAGTCATCAAGTACCAATTGAGACAGTGGCCAACCTTGATGTCATTTCTGTAAACTTTTACCATAATAATAACCATTAACAGTCAACACAGCGTAAAGCATCGCCTACCACCTTAATAATCCCACATGTTTACACAATAAACATTTTTGTTTAATTAATTGAAATGGGCATGGTGAGGCACTCAAAGATATAAAATAATTAACATCTCACAAACTAGTTGAGAACAGTAGGCGTCAAGCAGTGAAAAGGTTAATGCTGGTGAAGAATTTATATGTTCTTGGACGGCGCCTTCCTATCATAATTTCCAAGCTGGTTTGGGTTATAATTCAACAAGCAATTTACACAAAAAAAATACTTTGCTCAATTTTTAAACTTTTGACGTAAATATTTTAAAAGACAGCTTTAAACGTTTAGAAAACAACTATCTAAGACCGGGTAGACTTGAAATTTAGGGTAGTTGTAAAGGTCTGGTCACACATAAACGCACCGAGACCGCACTGTGCCCGGACCGTAACACGGCCATGATACACACTATCCAGGAATAACAATGGTACAACAGGGCCGTACTAACTGTATGAGGCGCTCTAGGCTACAATTTCCGGAGCGCCTATTTTGCACTGAAAAAAATTTTGGAAGAGCCAAAAAGGTCCTTACTTTTGTAGCGCCTATTTTCAATTTTTCAGTGCCACGCGCCTTACTTTTACCACCCGAAATAAAATTTAATGACCAAAAAAAAACAAATGCACCTTATTCACAGAGAAATTAGTTCTAATCCTCACCCGACCTAAACTTTTTTAAAACTCCCCTGTCTATCGCCTATTACCCTCCTGTCTGGCGCCTACTTTTCTCATGGCGCTCTAGGCTGTAGCCTAGTCAGCCTAATGGATAATACGGCCCTGAATACGATTTTTATCCCGAAATCTCTATCTCTCGACTTACTGTGCGTCATCCTATTTGCAGTCTAATCAAAACTACTTAGTATAATAAATCAGATAATTAAGAATTTCTCTTTTCCTCCAAAATCTTTTAATATATGAATTTACTAGGAAAATCCGTAGGCCTAATACATAATAATAGAAAAGATATATTTTTCCTTTCCCAAGCAAAAAAATAAAAATAATGCTCGAAGCTATTTTATTAACAAGTTTCATCTCTGTGTGAAAATCAAACAGCGTGATTCCTTAACAAACATTTTAATGGTGGGCACGCGCTAAATAAATCAAACCGTTTAATATCTTTTTACACATTCAATATGCCAGCGTTAAAAAGCCAGGGCTAATCCATGTAAACCGCATATAATCCCATAGACGTTCCCATGCTCGGGGTGCATATTATATTACAGATTTATTTATTGTATTGTTCTGGGGGTGTAAACTCAATATCCGAGGAAAATATGCTACATGAATATGATTTTATTACCTTCTTCTGTTTTATGCGCGTAGCGAATGTTTGTAATATGTTTGTTTTCTTTTTGTTACATGTACTAATACAGGGTGGCCCACCATATTCGACACGGTCTGTAGCTAAATAACCATGGGGTTTTTAAAAAAAGTAAATACTGAAACATATACAGGTCGGATAAGGCCACAGTATAAAATTATTTTACTCTATACAGGATGTCTCAAAAAAGTGTGACGTATCAAAGTTAAATTTTTTAAATGGAACACCCTAAATTTTATGACGGTTTTAGATTCTACATAAAAAATAATTTAAGTTTGTTTATAGTAGCAAGTGTCTAATTTTATTCCTTTTTGGTGATATTTGATTTTTTTCAAAATGCAGGGTGCAATTAAATTAATTTTATTTTAACAATATAAACTCCTTAAACTTTAAGATTTGTTACAAGATTAGGAAAAGTCTACCTTATCATACGTAGGTCATATCGAGATCATAGATTATACAGGGTGATCAAAAATAATTTCAATTTTTTAGAAAGTCAAATTGCAATATCTCTCTTATTTTAAATGGAACACCCCGTATTTTTTTACACCACATGATGACAAACCAAATGCTCTTTCAAATAGTATATAGGTTGCCTATACCTATCTTTTATACTTTTTAGGTAAATTCCGTTTTAACATATTTTTATTTCAAATGTCTATTTAAATGCAAGTAGGCTGTGATATAGCGCTGCCTATTTACTAAGCCGTTATTGCAAAATGTAAATTTGTTGGAAAAAAGCACAAAATATAAAGATTTTCCATTATCTGCCACTATTTTTAAAATTCACAGAAATGAAATTCATTAGTTGCTTATAATGCTACTTCCAATAAAACTTATTTCAGCTGAATGTGGTAATGATAAAACTTGTGTTTTTAAACAATCCTAATATCGCCTCTGGTCAGTTATGACGACATTCTGTGACCTATAACTCGTTTCTTCCATTATCCAATTTTTTAAAAGCAACTATTAAGGTTATCAGATGGTTTCTCCTGGAATATTTTTCAGGATTAACTCTAGACTAAAGTAAACCATTTTTTTTTCACATCCTACCAGTATTATATCATCTTGTTGTTGTAGAAGAAGAGTTTTTAATTAAAATCATTGAAATTTTTTTTAAACTGACTAAAACACTAGCAATCAATAAATGGTCATTGTTATTTTCTTAGGAAAAATATTAATGGCTGCTATGTCACAGCCAACTTTAATTTAAATAAACATTTGGACTAAAAATTTGTAAAAACAGATTTTACTTAAAAAGCACAAAAAGATAGGTATAGGCAACCTATACACCATTTGAAAAAGAGTATTTTATATGTCATCATGTGACGTAAAAAATACAGGGTGTTCCATTTAAAATAAGAGAGATATGGCTATTTGATTTTCTGAAAAATTTAAATTATTTTTTGATCACCCTGTACAATATTTGATCTTGACTTGACCTACGTATGATATGGCAGACTAAGTCAGTTTTCTAATCTTGTTACATATTTTAAAGTTTAAAGTGTTAAAAGTGTTAAAGTAAAATCAATTTAATTTTTATCTCTGCATTTTTGAAAAAAATCCAAATATCACAAAAACGAATAAAATTAGACACTTAGTACTATAAACAAACTTAAGTTATTTTTTAAAGTAGAATCTAAAACCGTCATAAAATATAGGGTGTTTCATTTTAAATAATATAACTTTGATACGTCACACTTTTTGAGACAGCCGGTATAGACTAAAATAATTTTATACTGTGGTCTTATCCGACCTGTATATGTTCCAGTATTTACTTTTTTTAAAAACCTCATGGTTATCCAGCTACCAGACCGTGTCGAATATGGTGGGCCACCCTGTATGTTGCTTCGCATTTCTATTTTTTATAATACATACTAGTTTTAATTATTCATAGAAAGAATTTTTATGTCTTATTAAAAATTTTAAAAAAATAATGAGGGGGCGTCTATAAATTACGTTAGGCGTATTTCACATTTTTGGAACCCCCTTCCCCCTGGTGAGATTTATGACAATGCAAAAGGCACTATTTGTCAAACTGGAAATTGATTTTGTAGCCAAAATACTTTTAAAGAGTAAGAAAACAAAACAAGGTCCCCCACCCAAAGAAACACTTCATCACATTTTTCAGGCGGGGGCCTGCCCCAAGGTTCGTTAACTTTTTGTGTTGCTGAAAAAATTACGTCATATTTGCAGTGGCGGCTCGCGGGTCTAAAAACAGGTGTAGTGCAGGAAGGAAAAAAAACGCATTCACCATTTTAGCAAAATTGAAAATACTCAACTATCAAAGTCTAAGTAAAAGTCTTAATATCTAAACTTACCTAAATTTTATACACCAAATCAATCCTTCTATCTTTTAATGCAGCAAATTTATCAATTATATCTTCATAAAATGGTTGTTTTTATCAGTTCCTGTAGAAGCTTCTTTTGAATTGAAATATTGGCCAAAGATAAAAGTCTATCTTGGAATATAGTGTTTCTTAAGAAAGTTTTTAAACGCTTAAGACAAGAAAAACTCCGTTCCACTGACACGCTTGTCGACGGTATCGTTAAAATTAGCGAGAAAAGTTTATACGCCTCCGGTAAAAATGTCTTTATTTGCGCCAACTTGTTTCACTAACTGCTGCAATGAAATATTTCTATAACTTTCATCAGCAAATATTAGGTCCAGTTTATTTTTGAGCGACTGATTTTTGGAAATGATTCGGCATATATCTCCAATAAATTTTGAAAAGAATCAGTGGGAAAAGTTTGGTTATACTGGCCAAACTTTGCGGTATCAGCAAGACAAAGAAATTGTAGTTTGTAACAATCTTCGAATCTTACTTCCATTTGCATCAAAATATGATCTATATATTTCATAGAGAAGTGCTCTGTACTGTCCTTTAATTTCTTCCTGTGAAAAATCACTGTCGCGAATAATACTTAAACGGAAACAACCGAAATACGTGAAAACCAACGAAACGATCAAAACCTATACTATCTTTTTAAGGCTAGCGATTTACAAGCAATCATCTGATACTCCCAGCCGCGATTCTGGCCGCCGGCAAGTATAGCGTTGTCATGGCAACGGAGCGTCAAAGCATAAACAAACCCCCGCATTTGGTGTATACTTCGGTCCGTTTTATATTTGCAATACACTTGCTGATCGCGGATTGCGATCTCGCGTTGCCGAAAGCGGAGGAAAGCGACTCGCGCCAGCGGTTAATTTATATGCTAGATTTTTCCATGGCGAATTTTACAAATAAGGAATAGAAATGAGAAAAATGAATTGAATAATGGTAATATGTTTTTTTTAAATGTTTTATTATTTATTTTTTGGTGAAGTGGCACTTCACTTACTACACCTGAATAGCCGCCACTGACGAAAGCATTTTTGTAAATTTAGTTTCAGGTTCCACAGTTTGTTACGGTCCTGATATCATATTTACCCATATATCACCATAGGATCCTAATTAAGTCATTACATTCCTTTCATATAAGCAGAACAAGAAAGAATGCGTTAATATTTAATAAATCTGAGCCCGTCGCCATCATAGACTGGTATAATAAAGTAAATGAGACGAAGCCAAGGCACTTGCATGTTTGGTTATTTGTCAGTGACATTCAGTATTTATTAAAGACAACAGAGAGTTAAAGATCTTCGTGCTTAGCTTAGAATGAGAGGAATCTGCCGGGCTGACCGTCTATTCTTTTTCTCTCACATATTGACCTCTCGCGGTATAATGCTTAAAATTCAAGGCATGCGTAAGATAAATCTATTGGGAAATTTATTTTTATCAAGTTTTTCTTTGAAACTGTGTAGATAAACTTAAAGAGTTAGCAATCCAAGTACATACTTTGTAATATTGTTTGGACTGACTTTAATTCAAAAACTATTTAATACGTTTCAAATAAAAGAAAGGCCTAATTAATTAATTATTTGACATTTTAAATTACTATTTCTTTTCTTTAAATAAAGAAGAGTCACAGAAAATATAAACATACTTCTCAGGATGTTCGAAGTCGGCATTATTGCTAACTTTTGTATCAAAAGAAATACGACTTTGGGTAAATGCAAGAGAATTTTATAGGTACAAACTGTCCACGGATGTGGTTTTCAAGAGAACAAATGGATAAAAACGAAAAAAAAGCTCACCGACCTATTTTAAAAAGTCGATATTTTGATACGTAAATTTTTTATTGAAAATAAGGGTTACGTTTTTGACATTATGTCAAAATAAAATGAAAAAAATACTATTTTAAATTAAAAAAGTTAACAGTACCTAGTTAGGGATCCCTGGACCATTTTCTTTTAGAGATTAAATATCAAAAGTCCAGGAGGACGTACCTTGCAATATGTAGGGCAATGTGGGTGGTAAATTATATAAATATTATTTAATCCAACGAAATTCAGCTGGTTAGTATTCATTTTCCACGACATCGTTAACCATAAATGTTGGTGGTAGGGGACTCTTTGATGAAACCTTACATTTTGTAAGACAAATATTTTTCGGTTTATTAAAATAATTATCTTAAAAATTAACAGAGTTTGTGATACATTTTTGATATCTGTCAAGTCAACACATTTAATTCCTGCTACCCCTGCAAGCACGATACCACCAACGAAAATTGTTGTAAGGAAGAAAGTTGGGTGTGTCGTCAAAAACTTGGAAAAATGGCCAAGGGATCCCTAAGTGTATTTCTGACATGCAAAGGTAAGTTTTTACCATTTTTTTGTTTGTTAAAGATATAACATAAAAATCCCAAAACTTGGTTATTAGGGTTTTTCACCTAAATTATGACATTTTTGTGAAAAAAGTGTAGTAGCAATATTTTATCTTTATTACAGAGTGTCCAGTAACTCAACCAATAAACTTTAAGGGGTGATTCTCTCTGATCTCGATTGATTGCCAATGTTATTACCTGCGCGAAACAAAAGTTACATTTCATGGGCGAAAAAACCGGTTTGTGCGCAAGCAAATCGAGGGTAAAACACTGGGGTAAACGCACCCGGTGCCAAAGAGACTATCCGCAATAAAGGAAATAATTTGTTGACGGCGTCCTGGTTTTCTGTTCGAAGTGCGGTAGCTAATTTAGCCTTACGGTCAGACCGCGGACGAAGGGTACGGGGTGCCGGTGTTTGTATTTTGCCACGGCTTTTAAGTGCGCATGTTCCACCCACTGCGCGAGTTCGTAAAAATCCGAAAAATGCTTCTTGCCACTGCGGATATAAATGTAGGTTATCTATGGTGATTCTACAATAAAAAATAAGAAAAAGAACTTGATATAAACATATTATGTCCTAAACGTCTTTGTTTTTGAACTACGGTGTGATCATTTTTTGTAAATAACGTTTTTTATTATAGCTTTTATATCAATCAAGATATTGTTTAAAAATTTGGAAAACGTCTCCAATGCATCAAAAATCATTTTGTGACATACCAGAAAAAAAAATTACCAGTGTCGTCCATAAAGGGTTTAGAGTAAATATTTTTTAAGAAATAAATGGTACGCCACTGCATTTTTATTTAATAAAAATATTTTTTGAATCCCCGTTTGGTTTAGAACAAATTTAATCTCTTGACTTTTTTTGTTTGATTAACGGTTTATGCAAAAAAAAGATAAAAACCATTTTTTGACATGGTCATTTCGTATTGCTAAAATCAAATTCTACGAAAAAAAATAACCTTTGTAATTTACTCATTAATTAGATAGGGATTTGACTGTGCAAAGAAACAGTTTTTATTTATTTACGCAAAAATCGTACAACAAACAAAAAAGTCTAAAGATCAAATTTGTTCTTAGCTAAACAGGGATTAAAAAAATATATTTAAACAAATTTTTGTGGCGTACCATTCTTTTTTTATATTTGCCCCAAACCCCTTATGGACGACATTGGTAAAAATTTATTTTCTTTTATGTCAAGAAATTTCTTCTGATGCGTAGGGAGACGTATTAAAAATTACGATAATTAAAAAAAAATAAGACCCTGTAGATTAAAAACCAAGACGTTTAGGACATATGTTCATATGATATTTTTTCTTATTTTTCATTGTGAAATCATCCCTTAAAGTTTGTCGGTTGAGTTACTAGACACCCTGTATATAAGATCTTTTTATTACGTATAACTTTGCTATTTAACTTAAGCTCCCCTCCCTCCCCGTTTCCGAACTCAGATCGCCCGTAAATTATTTTCTTTAATTTTCGTTATATACTCTACAACTTCTAAAATGAGTTTTATTTTACGGACAGATGATGTAATTTTGACGCCAGAAGTAATAATGCAAAATTTGCATGCAGCGAGGGTAAACTCGACGCACTAGCGAAGGGTGCATGTAAATGCTGCGCAGGTATTCTCGATAGCATAATTTTGGTGCTATTTGTACCTGTATGGGAAGGAATTTGAACAGTAAGTTACCACATTAATGCAGATATTTTTTTATGTAGTAGAGACCAGGATATATATTTTTCCTACGACCACATGTGAAAATAGTAAATAGCACACCTGTTTTCATGCATAGAAAATGCGTTATATCACACTAGTGTTGCAAAGTACTTTACAACACTAGTGTTGCAAAGTATAATATAAAGCTGTCATCGCTGTCATTGTTATTTAAAATAAATTTGGAGTTATCAGGCTGTTAATGGGATTTACATTGAAAAAGCCATGCAATATATTTTTAATGAGGACCTTTTTAATTCTTAAATGATAAAAAACGACTAGGTAAGGTGATTTTTGACATAAAAATATTGTTAAACAGTATAATATATCGCAGTAAGGAAAAGTATATCATCCCTAGTTGATGCAAAGTTTTCAATTGTTTTCTTATTTTTCCGTGAAGACAAACAACTTTTATTGTTTTTCTGATGAATAACATGTGGTGTAGGAAAAATAGTGTACATTACTTGTGTGAAAATCACTTTCTTACACTCGTGGGTTTGTCGCACTCGGCTGACGCCTCGTGCAACAATATTCCCACTCGTGTAAAATAAGTTATTTTCCACCCTTGTAATGTAATATACTATTTCTTTATAATAATTAAAAATATAAAACCTAAAGGCGAAGGACGTTTCTATTAAAATTTAGGAATTCATACCTGGACAGATTTTTTGGAGGTCTCTACCAGTTTTTAGAGTACAGAATGAAGAAAGAAAATAGTGGATTTTTTGACCCACCCTATTGTGTATTAGTGTATTAGTCTCAGGTTTAATTAAGGAATTAAAAGAAAAGCGTTGACTAACCAGAACTAACCATGACCTGTCTTTGGTGGAAAACTTTCGAGTAATATCGAGTAACAAAACACCAAAAACCGAAGAGAGTATAGGTGTGGGGGTCATGGTTCTGGGGTGATTAAATAATTTTTTTCCTTAATTAAACCATTCTTTTTCTTTTACCTATACAAAAGTACCAAACTACCTGTACCTAATTTATGCGTCGAAAATACCTATCGGACTTCGGACCTTTTCTGTGGGATAGGTAAAAAAGGGTATTATGCGTCGAGATTACCTTTAATTGGAAATATGCTCTATATTGGTTAGGCGGATTCATTTATTGGATGGTCTTCTTGTTGAATACACGCCTGGAAAGAATGAGACCACTTCGGTCCTGGTCCAGGGGTATATATATATATATATATATATATATATATATATATATATATATATATATATATATATATATATATATATATATATATATATATATATATATATATATATATATTAATAAAGGGTAAAGTTCTTTGGGCTTATGGCTCATTAATGACTGTAAAAATAAATAAATAAACAATAACCTGTAAGAATTTGGGTATCAAATATAAACAATGAAAAGATTATTTAAAGATATTTTAATTCAAAATAAAATATCCTCTTGATTTTATAAATAATTGTTTTCTTGAATTTGAAAATATAAGACAAAATCAAAATAGACCTATTACAAATTTATTTTTACCATACATTCCCGGACTATCAAATAAAATTCAACGAATAGGGAATAAATTTAATATTCGCAAAATCTTTAAAACACAAAACACCATTAGATCTCAATTAACAAAAATAAAACCATACAACTTAAATGAAAATACAAAAAATGTCATTTATAAAATACCTTGCGAATGCGATAAGTTTTATATAGGTGAAACTTGTAGACCATTAGCTAAACGCATAAAGGAACACAGATCATACATTAAAAACACAGAATTTCATAAATCAAATATCTGCCAACACGCATTTGATAACAATCATAGAATAAACTGGGATGCTTCGAGTATTTTAGCAAAGGAAACTTGTTCTAAAAACGCAAAATCAAAGAAAGTGCGTATATATTATTAAATAAAGATAATTGTGTACCATCAATTTCAGTTAATTTAAATAACACTTGGTTGCCTTTGCTCGATACTGAAGTATCATCAGGAAAACTAAAAATCAACTAACTTATTACCTTTTTGTCTTACAAATAATAAATACACCAGTTACTTACGTCACTCATGATACATATGTCAAACTATTTTCAGTTTGAGATGCAAAAATAATCTAAATTTTATTCATTTTTAATTTAAA
This sequence comes from Listronotus bonariensis, assembly GCA_014170235.1. Taxonomy (NCBI): domain Eukaryota; kingdom Metazoa; phylum Arthropoda; class Insecta; order Coleoptera; family Curculionidae; genus Listronotus; species Listronotus bonariensis. Next base: position 191,849 of record JACEGR010001000.1, read on the forward strand.
TATTAGTTAATATTTTATTTTTATTTTTCATCTTGACAACGGTGGCAGACTTGCCACTGAAACGTCGTTTTTTAATTAGAATTTTTTTTTGGGGGGTTTTTCTTTTATTTTGTTTCAGGTGACCGGCCAGTTTATAGGGGTCAATAACTAATATCAACTTACCAGGACCGAAGTGGTCCCATTCTTTCCAGGCGTGTACTCAACAAAGAAGACCATCCAAGAGATTACCTTCGCCGCACTTTACTTCTATTTTTTGGTTTCAAAAATTATTGATCCTAGTCTAATGGCCAAAACAAATATTTTGTATTATAAAACTTGATAAAATCTCATTAAAACTTCATAGAACTGCAACTGATTACCATAACATTGGTAAAAGCACTAATCATTTCATATAAGCGAGACATTAAACAATCTATGTGAACAATAGACAGGGTGTCCACGGGTAGAATTAAGTTACAGTGGGCGTAACTGATTGTATTTACATTACACGTGACTCCTTCGTCATAATGATTGATCCTTATTTCCTATGAAAATAATAAAGATTACAGTCCATATAAATTTTATGCAAATAAATCTATAAAATATGCGAAGGGTCTTTATGGGTTATTGCTAATTTGCATTTATTGGAAAATGAGTTAATATCTTTATGAAGGTAATAAAACTGAGGGCAGGAGTATAAATTTTAGATGAATAACCAGCGTGGTGTTTAGATTTATTACCGATCAATAGTGGAACCACTTATTGTTTTGCAATATACCTGATAGTAAATATGGTGTACCTATTGCAAAATCCATTCGGCTAAACGACTATGCTCCATGCAAAAAGATTTATTTTAACACGCTTTTTATTAGCTTGGGTTGTATTGTATGTATGTATGTATGTAACGGAATCTTTAAGCTTAATTTTCACCAACTTCCAGCGATTCGATTTCTTTGAAACTTTGCACACGTATCAAGGACCCATGACAATGTAATAATCTGCAAACAGTATCCTGTTATCCTGATTAGGATCACCAGGATAAATAAATTTCTTAATAGATTTTCTGTAGGAGAGTAACAGAGAAAGAGCTAGTGCGCGATCTGCGCATGCGTGCAGTTTCGGACGTACGCTCAGCATAAGGCTGACAGAAACTTGTTCGGAGTAGTTGCGTTCTGAAACCCCATGCAACAGTGAAGCTCTAAATGAAATGATTAGATTACGAAATAGTTCGTGAAACATTTCAATATCACATGTCCGTAGAAAACTAACTGATATATCGAACTAAAAAATGAAAAATAAATAATAGTTTAAAAAAACACGCTTTTATATGCAACCGAACTAAAAATTAGAAAATAATTTTTCATTACAAAGAGTTTGTATTACAGTAATAAAAGGTCAAACAATGAATCATAATTATATACCTCAAAATAGAATTATAATAAAATTTAAGATAATAACAGAATAATTCACTTCAGAATAAAAGCGTGGGGTGCTTAATATATTAAATGTTATAATTATTTCATTTGTAAATATCTATGAGGGAAAAGTTATAAAAAAATAGTAAAATGCATCCCACGCCTTTTACTCTGCAGTGAATTATTCTGTTATTATCTTAAATTTTATTATAATTCTATTTTGAGGTATATAATTATGATTCATTGTTTGACCTTTTATTACTGTAATACAAACTCTTTGTAATGAAAAATTATTTTCAAATTTTTAGTTCGGTTGCATATAAAAGCGTGTTTTTTAGTTTTTTTTAAACTATTATTTATTTACATTACGTTTAGCTTTAAAATAAACTCATAAAGTGAGTAATATAATATTTGAGTGTCTAATATTAACTTAATTTAATAGGTATTACTTTCTTAGTAGGTAGTAAACTAATAATTTGGCAAATTGACCATAGGCCTACTTATTTTTTTTTGTAGCCAAAGTGTCTTAACTTTTCTTAGAAAAACAATAATATTAAATACGGTTAATTTTGTAATTAGTTTTTTTCTTTTAGTAACTACTACTAGTAATAAATTTTCTAAATGATATTTTGCTTAAAAATGAAAAATACCCTAATAACACACAATGTTTAGAAAACGTACGTTTTAGGTACACTTTAGGTCCGAACGTTCAAAACTAAAAAGCATTTACAAAACGTTTTATAGGAACGTATTACACAAGGTTAGTTTATATTTATAAGGTTGCCACACATCCTCAACTTTTAGGTGGTTTGAGGTCGGGGACGCAAGGAAGGGCACTCCACGGAGAAAAGTTGGCAAGACTGGGTAAAATCAAAGTTGATGATCAATTCAGTGGCGTCTAGAATTTGCGCATTTCATTTTGCATTGTTTCGGAAGTGATATATGTTGAAAGATGTAATTCCAAATGTTTTTTATTTAAAGTAAAAGAATTTACAACTAAATAATAAATAAAAACTGATGTAGAAACGGTTGTTCTACTAATACAATAAACTATATATCTCCGGCATTGAACAACATGGTCGAAAAATGGGAGATGTGACGTCATAACACGTCAAACCAATATGGCCGAATGTCGCGACCCTATATAGCCCGACTTTGCGTATTAGAAACGTTTTCTTAGAACCTACATGAAACGTTTTTGTTGACCGTATTCTGAACTTAAATGAAAAATGAAATGAAATGAATAAAAAAGTCTCAAATAATATTTTTGCACATTAAAAATTCTTTAGTCGTACTTTTAAGGATAAGATATAACCTTTTTTTGCATAACTCTAAAAAAATTTCTTTGGAAAAATATTCGAGGAGCATTATTCGTTAGGAACGTACCCAGGGAATCCTTAATTTTAGCTAGGAACGCACCCTCAAATCTTCTGTCATTAGTGAATGACATTGCAAGTTGTAAAATTGCATTTTAGTGAATTTTATACGATTAGTTTTCCTAAGTGTGCTGTTTTCCTTTAGTGTGTGCTGTTTTTGCGTCTTGTTTCACTAAAATACTTAACCCAACTAATTGCTAATTGTGGTAGTGCTGGTGGAGTGCTTTTTATTTCTGCACTCTTAAGTGTAAATGTTAACACAAGTAATTTAAAATTTTATATGCACTCTTATTTTTTGGTCAAATCTGTATACCGGGTGTTGCTCCGTCGAGCGGGACATAGGGAATCCCATGTAAATTTTGAAGTGGTCCAATATTGGCTCCCCTAATTATTTTAGAAAAAAATGTTATTAGGATTTTTTAAAGAGCACGAAAAGTTGCACCCAGTGTACAAATGTCAGCTCTTCTCAATCCGCCCGCTAAGAGATAAATGCGAAAATAAGTTACGAATCTCCTATCTTCTTACGCGCCCTGTATTATTAGAAGTTTATAATAAAATACCAGAAAAAATATTTAACGTCTTATTCTCAAGTTGTCAGATCTGGTCAGATCAATGTCACATCATTTTTAAATATAATGAACTACTCGAATCAAGAAAAAATCACTACTATAAAATGGTTTTATCAGGAAATAGTTCGTATTTCTAAATGTAGACAAATTTGTTTTATTGTCTTGCGTAACTGTGAGTGCATGTGTTGGAATTAGCTGTAAACTAAAATGAAATGCGAGGATTCTTTATGAAATTCCCGTAAGTTTTTGGCAATGACATTATAGAATTAATGATCTAAATTGTCACTGATAAATCGATATGGTGTTTTTATTATTGATTTCTAGAGTACAGGGTGCATAATGAGATACTACGTTGCAGAAGTATTTAAGCAGTTTACTCTTTACTGGTTGGTTGAAAAATGCTAAAATTTTCATTTTGTGTGGAACTTATTGTGCTCTTTAATAAATCCTAATAGCATTTTTTCTAAAATAATTAAGGGAGCCAATATTTGACTACTACAAAATTTACATGGGATTCCCTATGTCCCGCACTACGGAGCAACACCCGGTATATGCGTTTATTAAATATAATTTAATAAATAAGGTTATTTCTGCCTAATTTGAAATAAAAGTAGTTTGTTATTTAAATGTCAAAAAATTCACATAAAACATAAGCTGAATTTATACAGACAAATAACAAAAAAATAATAATAACCAATTAGAAGTTCACTATAAATGTTATATGTTCAATCTGTGAATTGTAATTAGATATTCTTATTTTATTTTAATGTTATTTGTCTGTATAAATTCAGCAATACAACATACAACAACACTTTTAAAACGTCCCAAAAACTTTTAAAACCTGTTCTTAGAAAATTTTAGGTACTATAAAAAACGTTTAGTAAACGTTCAAAAACATACTATGGAAACATTTTTAAAACGTCCCAAGAAAACTTTATAAAAACCTGTTTCTAGAACGTTTTAGAAACTATAAAAAACGTTTTTAAAAGGTTGTTTTTGCCGACACAAGACTTTAAAAAACGTTTAAGGAACATTTACGAACGTTTATCGTACGTTACCCAAAATCTACTTAAATGTTTTATAAACGTTGATGATATGAAACCAATTTGTGTTATAAGGCTAAAGGTAGTTTACTCTTGGAGTAAATGTTTTTTAAGTTTTTGCAAACCCTGTATACAAAACCAACATTTTCTCTTCGTAAATCCTATTTTTTAACAAGCAAAAATTTGTATGAAGAATGACTTTATTTTTGAAAAATTAAATTTTTCGTCCATTTGTCCTCTTGTTACCCCATCCGTGGACAGTCTGTACATATTAGGGTGAAGTGAGAATAACGTAAATAATTATGTTATTTTTTTTCTTAGCCTGGGGTGGCACTTATCACTTATTAAACAAAAAATAATTGCTATTACTTAGCATCTTCAGCTAGCACAAATAATTTTGAAAATTAATTATTAGTAAAAGTTTTGACAGTATTTTTTTTGTTAACATTTGAAAACATATTAAGCCTAAGCCTAAGTTTAAACCACCGTTACTGTGGTAGTGTCTATAAAGTACCTATTCTGTAATAAAATGGGTATTTTTGAATTTAACTTTGTTTATGATCTATTTGATGACAGGTAAAATAAACCCTTTATTTTTGTGTTTAATTTGACCCGCCCAAATATTCGATATTAATTTACTACCTGCGAAGGTATATAAAAGTTTTTATCATATTGAAACTTAAGTTTAAGTTTGTTTGTAGGGTTATTTATTTTTTTTACTCCCTTACTGACAAGATGAAAGCCTTAAAATATTTATTCAACGTATTAAGGTTATTTCTCGTGGTAGTGTCCTTTATCCTTGTCCCAACAGTGCAAAGTCCAATGATTCTACTCAATATCTTTAAGAAAGTGTTTTTAAATGTGTGACTAAAGAAAAAGGGTTATATATAAACGCAATTATTTTAAACAAAGAACAAAAAAGTGCTTAAGGGATAAAAACTTAAGAACAATGGTACTTAGAAGATGCTGGATTATTTCCATAAGTAAAAAAACCAAATACAGCTCTATCGAAAATGATGTGTTATAACTATGATCAACTCTAAGTGGCAGAAACTATCCAGAACTACCGCAATGAAATTTAAGTTATCCAGAATCGCACATCGGTGCAGCTCGATAAAAAATTCGCTAATGAACAGACAAAAATGTAATGGATAGGGCTACGGCTACTTGGCATAGCAAAGCTTTCTATTTTTATAAATAAACTGATCTAAGACTACAACCTGGAAGGAAAATTTCAATATTTGGCAAGTAGGAAAATGTTTCTGCGGTAAATCTAATGGTCTTTCGAGCATTCTAATATATATATCGGTGTCAAAATTCTTATTAATACTTAAATAAAAAATATGATTGTTTAAAAGAAAATAAATAAATGGAAAAAAGCTTAAAATATTTTTTATTTACATTATCTGTATACACGTTCAGCCAAATAAAAGGTAAATAGGCCAATAAAGGCAAGGGAATGATGCACAATCTTCTTTTCATGCATGCATTCTGTTGTTTGTGTTAATCTCTACCTAATAATGTTTTACATGCGTTAGACCGTC